>VYZP01022073.1:27357-96819 GCA_013400635.1 Hypocryptadius cinnamomeus
GGGGGGGCTGGATGCTGCCGCCGCCCCTGCGGCGTGTCGCGCCCCTGCGGCGGTGAGCGGCGGGTCCGGGGCAGCGCTGGCATGTGGCCCTTTGTGGTTCGGCTGTGGCCAAGTCACGGGTGACTCCTGAACCTGCGGCGCTCCTGCCGTGCCCCGGCACAGCTCCGGGGAGCGCGAGTCGGTGGCTCCCCGCCGCCTTTGTGCCTGAGAGCCCCAGCCCAGGGCAGGGTACGCCCGGACTCTGCTTTCTGCCGCTGAAACAAAGGTCCCGGTGCTGCCCGGCTGGGCTCACGGCCGCGCCGGTGCCGGTGCTCCCCGGAGCGTGGTGACCCCGCGGCAGCGAGGCCTGTCCCGGCTGCCGTGTCCCGGGAGCTGCTCTCGGGGCAGCCCGGAGCCGTGGGGCGCGCTGGTCCCGCAGCGGCAGCAGCCGCCAGGTGTCATCCGCGGACAGGGGATGGCTCTGCTCCTGCTCCCGCCCCGCCTGCCGGAGCCTTTCCGCGGAAACCCGGCTCCGCAGCCCCGTCAAGTGCTGTGCTCGCCGCTTCAGGTCTGTGCTGGCAGCCTGGGCGGCGTCGAGCCCCGTGTGGGGTCGGAGGGTGCGGGGCAGGAGGTCTTGTAGCCGCCCCTCGAGGGGCACAAAGCCTGTCCCTTTCTTCTGAGATGAGGGACACGCTTCTTTGCTTCCCATGTGGTCCCCCACCAGACCTGAGTGTGCACCGGTTGTGGAGTCTTCCC
Organism: Hypocryptadius cinnamomeus; assembly: GCA_013400635.1. Taxonomy (NCBI): domain Eukaryota; kingdom Metazoa; phylum Chordata; class Aves; order Passeriformes; family Zosteropidae; genus Hypocryptadius; species Hypocryptadius cinnamomeus. The sequence goes on from VYZP01022073.1 coordinate 28,093, forward strand.
CTTTGGATGAGTTAGGAGGAAAAAGTGGAGCATGAGATAGTTTGAGCAGGCAGGGCCATCAAAGTAAAACGGGTGGGGTTTTTTCTTACTGAAATGATTGATTTAAAACTTGCTTAGGGGTAAACTGCAGCACCAGTCGGATGAGGAGTGGCAGAACAAAGTACACAGTGGGATCTGAGCTGCTCAAAATGTCTCTGGTTTTCTGTACCATTCTGTCTGTGAACTTTGCCTGTAGTTCTCAACGTGGACCCTCCTGGCCCACATGGCAGTGAGTCGTTATGAGATGGCTAAAAATTACAAACATGTGAGTGTAGGCAGCACTGTTCCATGGAAGGAAGGCTCTGCTCTCAACTTCTGAGTAAGCTTCTGCTTAATGAAGTGGGGAAACTGCAGTTAATTTGCAGCCTCTGAACTCTATTTGGATAAAGTACCCCTGTGATAAATATTCCTTACTAGAAATGAGAAGGACATGAAGTAGATGCTTGTCTGGAATTCTCGTGTGCCTACAAGATGCTCAGGCCTGGCTGGCACTGCAGATCGAGGGGTTTCGAGGGTGAGCACATGGAGGAGCAGAAGTCGTGGGGCTCTCCAGGATGACTCAGCACTGAGGCTGTTTTTCCTTCTGGTGATCACATGGCCTTTTTCCCCATGTCAGAATGTCAGTGACAGGGACTAATCTGCCTTTCCCACCCATTTGGAATAATTATGATTTTGCATTGAGTGTCTGAAAACCTCTTGTGTTGAAGCAGAATGACCTTGCACAGTACTTTGAATCTGCCAGACTGCAGTGCTGTGGGCATTGCCATGGTTGTGTTTGGTTCTTGGTGGTCTGATTGTTGGGATGGGTGCCACTGCTGCTGGCACATGGCTTGGCCCTTGGATCTTGCTATGTAACTTGGCTCATCTATGCATATTGTCATTGGAATAATAAACAGGAGAAAGAAACTGGCCAAACAATAGTTGTTTTCTTCCTGAGTACTCCTACCTGCAGGAGTGATTGGGGAGGTTCCTGGTCTCCTTCAAGGTGACACTTTATTGCTTAAAACACTCTTTATGAGAGTAATTGCCCTCTGTTATTATGATGGAGGCATGGACTTCCTTGAATTGAGAAGGCTGATACATCTTACCATTTTAACAGTGTAACCTTGTTATTCTCTAAAACAGAAACTTTTACACAGTGTAACAGTGCCCAGAAGCCCACTGGTCCTGCTGCAGGAGGCCAGTGGGCAATCCAGCCCCTGTGGTGGGAGGAGGAGGGTTCTGATTGTTTCGTCTGGTGTAGGTGCATGCTGGTGGTTGACAGAAGCTTACCAGAGCAGGCCAAACCTTTTTCCAAGGGTGATGTCATTCCTGTCTGAATGTAAACTAGTTAGAAGTTTGGGTAGTCCAGCTTGCTTGCTTAACATGCAGGCAGTGGATAAGGAGGAAACACTTCTTTTCTATGGTATGCACAGAGCAGCGTCTCAATATTCATCTAGCACTGTAAACAGAGCTTCTCCATCTGAACACTGACTTGCTGGTGGCCACCTCCCGGTGAAACGGTGACTGCTGTATCTGTGTCAGCTCTGAGTAGAGCAGCGGCAAATGAGCTGGAGTTTGTGTGGTGTAAGGGGGCTCTGGTGCAGTTTTGTAGTCTTTGTTCCAGATTTCTCTCAGTTTCAAGTGGTGAGAAGAGCTAACATTTTAATGGCAGCACTCTGAAATTTCTGGAAACAAACAATCCTCTCTAACAACCTGAGACAAGTTACAGCAAGTGCAAGAAATCTGTAAGCCTTCTAAAATTAAGTTAGTGCACAAACCTGAAAGGTAGGCTGCTGTTTTAGCAGCAAAATCGGTCCATTTTAAGTATGAGTTTTGCATTGCCTGTACTCAGATGTCTCCAGGTGGCCTGTATACCAGCACTCTGTCCTAACCTCGTTTGAAGTGATTCCTGTGTCCAAGAACCACACTAATACTCCTGAGAGGGACATTCCACACTTGTTTCTGACATCTGAGGAGCTGGGATTTTAGGCCCTCCTTATAGGGAGGAGGGAGCTTCTTGGGAGAGAGAAGATAGGGCCTTTTCCTGAGTAGGTGCTGCCAATTATAAAATTGCAGTGCTTCAGCATTGCAGCGTTAGTGTTTTCATCCTAATAGCTTTGAGATAATGAAGAGTAGAAGACATCACTCCTTGACAGCTGAAGATTGATGGGCTTGCTATGTTCAAATGGCACTAGTCCCTCAGGACAGCGTTCAGCTGATGCTGAAGCACCTAAATGTAGGTGTCTGTGTGTGCTGGATGCTTAAGCCCTCATTAGAGTCGAGGCGATGTAATCAGTGGAGCCAAAGAGAGCGATTATCTGACCAGCCCCTGCACGTCTGCTCCAAGGTGAGTTGCTTTGTCAAGGCTTTATTGGCTAGATCTCAAGTTGCCTATAAGAGGAGCACAACACCTTTACTCTGGTGCCTTTATCTGAGAGCGATTTAGCTCAAAGTGATGGACTTTTTATCTGTGGAAATTTATGGTAACTCTCTCCATAAACAAACAGACTGCAGAGTTGTTCCTGCCAAGAGAACTAGCAAAGCAGTGGGGAACATCAGCTGCTGGCTAGAACAGCAGCTCTCTTCTGTTCTAGTGTAACTGTAATCTTGCTCTGCTAAAGAATGTGGAAGAAATTAAGGATTATAGCTGGGTCCCATCTCAGCATTCTGGAGTGAGCAGAATATATATGAGCAGAAACATAAGTGGTTGTATTTGGGGGGGATAGTTGTGAGCTGTTGAGTAAGCATCAGAGCATTGTAATATTTAAGACATGTTTATTTGTGGATTAGATGTGAGGAGCTTTTGTTACTCTGTAGACTTTGATATAGGCAGTGAACTTACAGTGGGGAAGTTGTTTTGACCAAGAGTGCAAGGCCTTCTGATAGTTCTTATAGGCTCATTTCTGAGTTGAGAAGATATTCTTAAATGCAGAAGGCATGTGGTGCCTCCTTTGGAGTGCTGAGTGTAACCTTTGTTAACAGGTCTCTAAGTTAGGGCTGATGAGTGTGCTTCACCTGAGCTGCTGCTCTGCTGGCTGCTGGTGTACCGCAGCGATGAGCCTTATCTGGCCTGGCTAGAAACTTGGGACAGTGCACTTTCTACTGTGGGGATGCTAATGGAAAAGTTACTGCTCTGTGAAGCCTCACCTCAAGGTGAGATAACATTTGGACCTCCTACAAGCAACTCTTGTGGGGCAACATCTGCTAATGTGGTGGTTTCCCAAGCTCTCTGTTTCTCAAGCAGTGCTTGGCTGCAGTTGGCGTTCTGGGTCTTGTGGAACCGGCACGGGTCCAATGGAGTCTGTTAGCTTGGGCTCCTTGCCATGCTCGACTGTAATGTTTGTATCTTGCTGCTGAGACCAGTCTCACCAGTGAGGCTTGCTTTGCTGGATGGGAACCAGTGTGTTAGTGGGATTTGGATGGAGTTGGCAATAGAACTTCCCGTTGAGTCACTGGAGCTGCAGTAACAACTGAGTCATGGAGATGTTGTAAGTCATGGCTTTCCCTGCTAGGCTTCTAGTTAGAAACTCCTTGGGGTATTTTCTGTTGAAGAACTCTTGCTGCTTCACCTCTGTGTCTTGCTGCTCTGCTTTCTGGCAGAACTATCTTCTCCCATAGCCCATGTTTTTGCAACATGGTTCTCTTTAATGTCCACTCATTTTGTGTCTTGGTGTTCAGGCTTTTCTAATAACTGAAAGGTCTTCTGGATTGCTCTTGCAGAATGACTCCTGACTAAATCAAGGGTGCTGATATAACATAGGAAACTGCCTGCCAACCAGCTTAAAAATATTCATGGGTATCCTGCCTTACATGAGGACTCTCTGTTGTCATACTCCACTGTGTAGCTTTTCTACACTGCCTGTGCAGTAATGTCAATGTCTTGATTGCCAGTCATAGAAGCAAAAGCTGACAGTCTTTATTTTTGGCTGTGGGCAGTCCCAGGCACACACTCCTGTCAGGCAACCTTTTGCAAAGTACAGCCAGTTCACACAACGACTCCTCAGAGTGCACTGGCTCCATCACCTGAGCACACACAAACCATAGCTGGAGATTGGGGCTTGCTCTTTGTCTGCCTCTGCCATGTGATGAGGAGCTTGTTGCCTCTTTTAAATGTAAGGAAACTTGAACTCTGTTCCACTTGGAAGGAGAGTGTGCTGAATGCTTTCTGGGCAGCACTGCAGACCCTGATTGTCCTGTGCTGTACACAGGAAAGCTCTTGCTAATTAGTTCCTAATGCTGGTGGCTGTACACATCCTGGTCAGAGGCAGGCAGCAGCTCTGGTCCAGCCCCTCACTTATATAGGGATTACTGGAGGAGCAGGCTGTAGATTGAAGCCAGAGGTGGGCAGGGGTGAGTGGAGCCAGTCTGCTTTCTAGAGAGCAAATGGTGATTAACGTAACGAGTTCCAGATGAGAGCTCTTGTGAAGCTCCATGTCGTAGCAGTGGTGCTGCTGTGGCTGTGCTGGTAGGAAGCCTTTGTATATTCTGTGGGGATCAGAGCTGGCAGCTACAGTGCTGTAGGAAGAGACTACCTGGCTCTTTCCTGTCCCAGAACAGGATCCCATGCTGTCTTTTCCTATGCTTTGAGACCAGAAAAGTGGAGAAATACAAATATGGTACATATATATTTATAGAGAGAGACACATGCTCCTTGTTGTCTAGCTGACAGCAGAGTTTGGAGGCTGTGTGCCCTGGTCCTAGCATGGTGATCTGGGAGATTTTATACCTATGCTCTGCACAACCATAGGAGCTCAGAGCAGCCTGTTGATCTACCAAAACATCAGTCTCTGGTAAAAGCATCTGCAGAGGAGAGAACCTGTTGTCCCATTGACCAGCTGATAGGGATCTTCTTTAGGGACAGAGTCCAGGCTTTCTTCAGTTAGGAAGCTGATGGGTGAAAGACCAGAGGAACCACAAAGCTTGCTTGAATTCGTATCTAACACAGATGCTAATATATGTGATATTCGTCACTCACTTGCTGTGCTCTGTTGCTTATGAAACTGTGATGGAGACTCTCACACCAGCAGATTGGATGGACAAATGAGATTTGTGCACCTCACTGGCTCTAGCAGCGTGTAAGTGGCACCCACATGCAGTGGAAAGTGGTGGTGAGGCTTGCATCGAAACTTGCCCAACAGCCTGCAGCTAGACAGCTTTGACTTCTAAATCTCTTTCTGTCCTAACAGAGGAATCATCTAGATCATGACTACTTTCCCATCTGTGAACAAAGGACAGAACAAAAGAGGCTGACTCTGGCATGTCTGGGCAGTGGCAAGGAGGGCTGTGCTATCGTGCTCTCACATCGACTGACTCATGGCCTGCAGAAGAAAGCTGCTGGCTTAATCCTGCAGCAGCACTGGCTCCCTCTGAAGTATGTTTAACCTGCAGAAAGTTCCCCAGTCTGCATCTGTAGTTGCACTGAGCTGTGAAACACTCGTGAGCTTCTTTCTACACAAGCTGGAAGATGTGATTATGAATAATTAGAAGTTATTAGTCCGGTGGCTTCAGAGTGTTAAATGCTCAGTGTGCCCTCCCGTCCCCACACCCAGCATGGAGTCAGAAGGGGTTAAAAAGATTCACCAAATGTTTCTACACTGGTGCTTGTAAGTAAATGTGGTGGGTTGACCCTGGCAGGGCACCAGGTGCCCACCAAAGCTGCTCTGTCATTGCCTTTCTCAGCTGGGCAGGGAGAGAAAATACAACAAAAGATTTGTGGGTTGAGATAAGGACAGGGAGAGATCCCTCACCAGTGACCATCACAGGCAAAATGGATTTGACTTGGGGAATGAATTTAATTTATTACCAATCAACTCAGAGTAGGATAACGAGATGTAAACCCAAATCTTAAAAACACCTTGTCTCCATTTCCGCCCTCCTTTTTTGGCTTAACTTTAATCCAGATTCTCCAGCTTTTCCCCCCAGGAGTTCAGGGGGATGGGGAATGGGGGCCGTGGCTGGTTCATCACACGTTGTCTCTGCTGCTCCTTCTCCTCAGGGGGAGGACTCCTCAGTCTTTCCCTGCTCCAGGGTGGGGTCCCTTGCAAAGGGTTTGTCTCCACAAACTTCTCCAGTGTGAGTCCTTCCCATGGGCTGCAGGTCTAAATCACTGCTCCAGTCTGGATCCCTTCCATGGGGTGCAGTCCTTCAGGAACAGGCTGCTCCAGCTTGGGTCCCCCACAGGATGATAGGTCCTGCCAGCAAACTTGGTCTGCTGTGGGCTTCTCTCTCAATGGGGACTACAGGCCCTGCCAGGAGCTTCTTCCAGCATGGGCTTCCCATGGGGTCACAGCCTCTTTTGGGTGTCTCCCTGATCTGTTGTGGCATCCTCCATGGGCTGCAAGTGGATCTCTGCTCCACTGTGGCCCTTCATGGGCTTCAGGGGCACAGCTGCACCAGGGGCTGCAGAGGAATCTCTGCTCTGGGGCCTGGAGCTCCTCCTGTCCCTCCTTCTTCACTGACCTTTGGGTCTGCAAGGTTGCTACTCTTGCATATTCTCACTCCTCTCTTCTCTGGCTGCAATTACTCCTGTGCAATAACTTTTTCCCCTTCTTGACTGTGTTATCAGAGGCACTGCTGCTGTCACTGATGGTCTCAGTCTTGGCCAGCAGTGGGTCTGTCCTGGCTGCCTGGCACTGGCTCTCTCAGGCACAAAGGAAGTCCTGTCTTGTTGGAGAAGACACTCCTGTAGTTCTCCTGCTACCAAAATCCTAGCATGCAAACCCAGTACAGTAAAGCATGTTAGACACAAGGTGTCTTGTGACCAACTTAAATGCTAGAGCCACAATTGTGTAGGAAATCTAATTGTCTGGCCTATTCTGTAATGCACCCCCTTCATCAGATTGCCTGCTGAGAACCTTCCTGTGCTCATTTGGGGGCATCCTGTTGGCAAGGCTCAAAACTATGCCATAAATCATTCTACTAATATGATGGTATTGGTGGTGTTCTAGTGCCTGAGGATGCTCTCTGATATTATTTAATTTACTAGTATGATGTAGCCAGTGGGTCTCTGGCTGCGGGCCCAGAATATTATGAAGTTGAGAAAACTGCAGTATCCAGTAAAAGAAAGTGAAAGTTCACAATAGAGGATCACAGCTCTTGGAAACTGAATCTGTTTTGGATAATTCAGAGAGATGAGCAAGTACAGTTATGTGAGAAGTCCTGTGTAATCCATCAGCTGAGGATTGTGAGGTGAATACTACACACCTGGGACAGCATTCAGTGTTGTTGTGACAGTGCTGGTACATGCCAGTGGTTCAGCCTGTGCTTTTAGACTTGGCCCATAAAGTGGTCCTTCAGCATTTCCTCCTCTGCTTTATTCAGAGGGATAATGTGCTGGCTAGAGTTGGTAGTCACTGAATAGACCCAGACATTTATTCATATATATGAAATATCTTCAACTTAGCAATGTTTGAAGAGTGTCTTACAAGTTTGATCTGTTATGGCTATACTGATGGTACCTCTTGACAGAAACTGGTCCGAACTAGGGGACATGCTGTGCTAGGAGTAATTTGGTAGTAAAGCATTCACCTTCCCTTGCAATTTCAGCACTGTTTTATTGACTTGTTATGGTGTCTGTCAATCTGTCAGCAGTGGCATTAGTGGTCTAATGGAACAGAAGTGGCTCTTGTCTCTTCACAGTATAGGTGTGTAAAACACAGGGATGTCCAAATCACAACTTGAAATCTTACAGTTGCCCATGTGAAGTAGGAGAGCATCCAGAGTGCACAAACATGGTAGCATCTCCCACTAAACTCTAACCTCCCCACCTGATTTGGTGGCTGCTCTGAAAGAAGGCCATGGGGGAGACAGGTGAACAAGCTGTATACCCAAAAATGACAGCAGGAGGTGAGGCTTGGATAACAGCTGAGATCAAAAGGAAGCTCTGATTTATCTGGCCTTTGTAACAGTCCCTTGTTCAGGGCTCTGCTGTACAGATGTGGTATGAAACAGTGTAACTGGGTGACTGGGTCAGAGTCAGTTTAATCCAGTAGGTTTTGGTCAAGAAATTCTTAATGTCCATTAATTGAATGAGTGGAACAGTAGGTGACTGGAGCACCATTGCAGCAGCAGCGTTTTTTAAGACTCTTTCTGGTGGGAGGATTTCACTTGGTGCTTCATCACTGAAATGGTACTTCAACACCCTTGTGACTCAGCATGGAAGTACACCAGTCAGCTCTCATAATCTCACGGAGGTGTTGCATAATCTAACTGCGAATGGGGCAACTGCTGTCAGAACTTTGTAGTATGTGCAGGATTAGCAGTGCTTTTGTAAACCTGAGCACAGAGGCCATTAGTGTCCTAGGAGGGAGCGCTGTGAGCTTGATCTGTGCCATTTCATGTGAGTAGATCCCTGGCTGTGTGCTCCAGTGCTTGTGAGCATCTCTGTTTCTCAAAGGGAATCCATGCAGTCTGAACTGTGTTCTCCCTTAGAATAACTCAGTGGAATGTGGTCCAGCCTGTGCCCAAAGACCATCTGAGCTACTGCTGCTTATTCCAAGGAGACCAGTAGCACCCACAACACTTGCATGATGCTTTTCTTCAGGAGCTGCTAGGACTGTTGTGGAAGGACGGGTAATGGTAAAAGTGCCTCTTTGAGAAGGCTCTTGGGACAGGGGAACAGGGTATTCCTGATTTGCTATGTGCCTCCTGCTTCTGGTGGAGGTGTTTCAATCCCTTAGTGAATGGCTTAGTCATGGCAGTGTAACTGCATCTGTTACAGGGATGACTTCTGCATTATAAACAGCCTTGGCTTAGTCAACACTGAGATCCTGTGGATAAGACGATGTGATAGCATGCCTCATAACGTAGGGAGAGACTTGATTTCATCAGATCTAAGCTGGCAATGGTGAGCCATAGAAACAAACATTAAAAGAACACCAAGAATAGTAGAATATACTGAGTTGGAGCCCCACAAGGATCATTGAATCCACTGAGTGCTAGTGTAAGACCTGCCAAGATGCAGGAACTGCCTTGCATTGGGTCAAACCCAAAATGTAAAGTTGCCTGCATGGTCTGTGTGAGTCCAGCCACTGGCTGTCAATTGAGACTCATGAGTTCATTCCTAACAGACTGGTGCTGGCTGCTGTGAGCCCTGCTGTGCAAGAACAGAGTCACTTAGAATTGCTTAGAGCTTAACTATGACCAAATCAGAAGGGTACTGTGGAGTGCCAAATCTTGGCTCATTTTGCTGCCCAAGTTTTGCTTCTGTACTCCCTTGCAAACATCAAGGTCTCCTGTACCAGACTGACAAGCAACAGCACCAAGCAATCAGGTTTTGGGATGTCCCTGGTCCTGCCATCTGGTGTGCATATGTGAGAGAGATTGCACTGGTGCCTGTTCAAGCCAGGCAGCTCCTTCTGGGTGCTTCCAGTCCCCTGATCCATCAGCTCTTCAGTGGGGGGTGTGTTTGAAAGGGCTGGTGGTGATGCTGCAATTGAGAAGTTGAGTGTTACATTTATAGTGAAATGCAGCATTCCAGGGGAACACACGTCTAGGATGCATGTATGGAAAATACAGAGTGTTAGCTGTCCTGGTTTAGGTCATGTCACCCCAAGACATTAGCAAAAACTAATTTCACAAGCCTTGCAGACTTCATTGTGCATCCCTCTGAAGAAAATGTGGAATTCTCACAAAAGCAATCAAGGAAGCTTTGTCTTGGGTTGTTGACTTGGGATGTTGTCATGGTGTGAAGGAGCTGATTTAAGTTTTGTAAGTTAAACTGTGAGCAGATCAGCTGGGAAGATAAAGCAGAGTTTGATAGCAACAGGCCTTGCAGCTGGCAGGTGTTTGTGTCACTGAGGTGTAAGCAAACAGCATGTAACTTTTGTTGTCCTTTCCATATCCGGTTGCTGTAGAATACATCCTCTTCTAAAACATTGTCTGGGCAGTTCCACTGTAACTCTGTGTAACTAATTGGAACACCTAGTCAGCTTTTTTGTTGTTGTAAGGCCAAGTATTTGTAAGTTTAAGTAGTCTCACTTAAGTTTACCAATGGCGTTAGCTGAGACCTTTGGTACTCCAGGGTTGCAAGTTCATCTTTCTGCTCGGGTTTAAACAACATCCTAGCTGCTAGGAGCCACAAGTCCTGCCCTAAGTACAAGCTTTCCAGTTTGGTATGCTAGGGATTTTTATCTGAAACCTGGATTTCACTAATTTAATATAGCATTGCAAGCAATTTGCTCAAATTAGAAACATGTATGCATCAGTAGTAGACTGAACATGTTTCTGTGATCCTTCAAGAAATCTTAGAGCTTGGTCTCCTGGCTCCTTGGCATATCTCACATTAGGTAATTGCTGGACTTCAGGGTGGAGAAGAGGGAAACTCCAGAGATAAGAACCTGAGTCTTTTCCTATCCATGTGTCTGGACACTGAAGGCTGTTGCATTTTCTCTTGTCTGACAATTGTTCCCGGCTGCATGTTGGCTTCCCTCCCTCAGGTGAAGCAGAACAGTGTCTTTCCCCCTCAGAATACTGTGTGGCATAGTGATAAGGTGTTCTTTGACTTCTGGGACCACATCTGCTCAGGTGAGAGCACTTGCGCAGCTGTAGCACTGCTTGTGGCAGTTTGCTGATCACATAAAAGCTGTCATGGAGCTCATTTGAAATGGGGGTAGTAGTTCCACCAACCAAATTGCACAGCATTTGTCTCCAGGAGACAGGCTTCCCTAGGCCAGAGGCACATGTGGTCTGGTGCTGCTGAGAGACATCAGTGATGCACAGGCTGCCACCACCCTAATTTGAGGACTTGAGATGCCACAGACCACATCTTGCTTTCCTATAGCCACACCTCTGATTTCTGAGCTGGGGCTTCCTGAACGGATTGGCTGAGGATGGCAAGAGCAAGCTGTGGCCCCGTGGGACCAAAATCCCTGAACTGCCTCTGCTGTGTCCCGATACTGGTGCTGCAGCCTTGTGCTCTGTCCTGCAGCCACGGCCTGGGCAGCAGGAGTGGCCGGGCCCGGGGCCTCCTCCCCGTGTGGGGCCCGGGGCCTCCTCCCCGTGTGGGGCCCGGGGCCTCCTCCCCGTGTGGGGCCCGGGGCCTCCTCCCCGTGTGGGGCCCGGGGCCTCCTCCCCGTGTGGGGCCCGGGGCCTCCTCCCCGTGCGGGGCGCAGCCTCTCGATGTCCTGGCATGTGGCTTTCAGCCCCTCGCTGAGCATTTGGAGCTCACAGGGCTGCTGGGACAACCCAAATGGAACAAATGGGGCACTGACCACCTGCAGCTCTTGCCTCAAACCCAGTCTTGGACTCCATTCTGCAACCTCAAGGCTGTAATGCCAGTGGTTGCTTCGCTGGGAGCTGGGTGGTTTCTTAGGTGTGTGGGGAAAGGAGACTGGCTTCCCCAGCCCACACATGCTGCTAAGGAGCAGCCAGGCAGTCTGAAGCCCACTGTTGCACTTGTCAGAGGCTCTGGTTCTGCAGTAAGTTTAACTGCAATGACAGTCCTCAGTGCTGATCACTGAACAGGGTGAGTGGTGTCAAGAGATGGGGTAAGGAAAGGAATTTGCCTCCACCACAGGTCAGTTGCTTGGGAATAATTGGCAAAGAATGCTGAAGACATAAGCTCAGTGTGTTTATATGTGCTGGAGGCAGCACTGCAAAGTCCAGTCTCTTACTTAAAGTGGCCGTGGCTGCTGATGCCTTGTGGGAAGTGAGTTGCTCTCTCTCACCTGAGCTCCACAGCAGGGGCTGCATGTGTGCAGGAGGAAGAGGCAGCAGGTATTCGAATCCTGTCACTTCCAATTTCTTCTGCTGGCAAGAGGGTTGCATTTATCTGTGCTGTAGTTACCAGTATGTGTGGGTAATGTGTGGGTTTGGGCTGCTGGAGGATTTTTCTGGATAGGTTTCCATTTCATAAAGATTTTCTGCTTGCCAGCCTGCTCCCCTCTTTAGCCTTACTTTGTCAGGTTTCAGGGATGGATGGCCCACCTCTAGCCTCTGCTGAAACCAAGCAATTCCTGGTCTGTTCCTTTCTAAACAAGCAGATGAAGTGGCTGTTGCTGTAAGAATGCTGCTGCTGGTTTTGCTACACTAGGAAGTAAGAAGTGCTGGTGGCTTTCAGTCAGAGGGTTTTAAGACAAGCTAGGTTTGCCTAGTCTTGACTTAGGCAGCTCAGTGCTCATTTCTCAAGCCAGCTTAAGTAGATTGAAATTAATTTCCCAGGATGGATGGGCCTCAGTGAGCTGCACCTACTTTGCACAACCCTTTGAGCTTATACATTGGCTGTGGCTTTTTTGTGCTAGCTCAAGAAACAAATGCCTGAACTATCAAGTATGTTAAAGAGCTGCAGGGAAGGATCTTTAAAGAAAAGTGGTTTATAACATAAAACTGAACTGGCTGCTTCTCATGAGATTAGCTGCAGGGAAATGAGCTTTCTCATTAGACTGCATCTTCAAAGCATGGGCTGCCTTGAACATGGGAGACAAAAGGGACCCCACTTTTGGCCGTATTGTGACAGCCTGTCACTGATGCAGAGTTAAGCTGTGTGCCTGTTGTGTGCATGTCTGTGGATGTGTTGGGCTGTGGTGAGATGCAGTCTTTGGCCTGAGCTGCATTGCTTGACTGGAAGGAGCAGGTTGGTGTGAGTGAAAGCAGTGTGCAGTAACTTGTTTGATACATAGTCCAGGTGAAAAAGCAGGAGCACAGGCTGTAACTCACTTTTATTGCTGAGGGACTGAGCAGGCTTCTAGTGGAGCTGGCTGAGAGGGACTTGGGAGGCAGCTGAGCTCTTCTGCATCAGAACTGGCGCGGTGCTCTGTGCACTGCTGGCACAGAGGACTCCCGTGCACAGCTGCTGTGCTGTCCCTGCTGCCAAGAGCATGGCCATGAGCTTCCCCTGCTGAGGAGTCCATACCCCTCTGGGAGTCCATCTACTCCAACTTTGCTCAGCCCTCTCTGATGAAGGATGTTCAATGTACTCTTTGTCCAGGAATAAATGGCAATTGCACGGGCCTCCTGTAAAGTTCAGGTGGCCCAGGATGAAAGTAGAACTGCTCTGGTTTGAAGAAGACATCTGTCTAGCCTTTGCTACTGTGTATTCCTGCTCCCAGGAGGACTGGGAGGACTCAGAAGCGCTGCTGTCAGTCTTTGGAACAAACATTATCCATGAGCAAACACTGCAGAAGAGAGCTCTCCCTACAGCCCCTGTCCTTGCTCATTTTTGTATGAACCTGTGTGGCCCTCTGAGTCAGCCTCTGATTTGCGTGTTGCCTGCAGTCTGGTGATGTGCATTTCCATAATGCATGGCAGGCTGGGGAATGAGTGTCAGCATCCCAGAATGCAGGCTGGGAGCCTCTGAATGCTTAAGCAGCCCTGGCTGCTGCGCTCTGCCCTGTGCCAACACAAACACTTGTGCATTCATGCACTGAGTAGGATTGGGAAACTGGTCCTGCTGGAAAATTCTTTGCATGATATTTTATCCTCTTCTTACTTATTATTCTTTTTTTTTCTTTTTTTTTTTTTTTTTGGATTTTTTTTTTTTAGGGGGAGGGGTTTGTTGGTGGTTTTTTTTTCTTTTGTGGTTTTTTTTTTTTCCTTTTGTTTAGTTTAAGAAGACCAGTTCCCTGATCTGGTTCACCATGAAAGTGCACAAACAGACATGCAGGGGATGGTCCAGGAAGCATGAAGTGACATGCTCTTGTGGGAGGTGGGAGTTAAAAGGGCCCTGCTGTACAGTGTGAAACTTAACCTGATGGTGACAGGCTGCTTCATTTTTGCTCTTGGCATGTTGATTACTACTTAATTAAAAAAGCTGCCCTGTCACTCTAAGGAGAAAATGTAAAGCTGATTGGGCAATAGTGTGGAGCCTCTAGGAGCATTGGGACACTGGCTGCTGTGCCTGTGGAGTAGCTGGGTGCTCTTTCTTGGCCACTGTATCTTGTGCAAAGGATCAGGGTACGCTCCTACAGCTTGAAGAAAAGGAGGATCACAGCCTAGTGAACAGTGGGCAGTCTGCAGTCTGTTTTGTTCTGCCCATGGTGGAATAGATCCTAAGAGTTCTCATCCTATTTTGAGCAGCTACTGGAAGGTGTTTCGCTGCCTTTGAGAGCTGAGTGCCAAGAGGAAACTACTGTGTGATGATTAGGGAGTTCAAACACAGCCAGGGCTTCTCCCTCATAGTTCCTCTCTCAAGTCACCAGGCAAAAATAGAAGAGGAGGCCAGTAAGAATGCAATTAACCAAGATTTTCCATATTTCTTTTCACTAATAATGGTCTGATAGACAAGCAGCCAGATTAACTGGCTTGCTTACCTCTTTCTGCTAAAATGGTGCTTGCCTTGCTGAGCAAAAGAGCCCCCTTTGCTTTCCACTTGCTTCTCTTTGGAAGGAGCACCCTCTGAGCCACTCTCCAGCCTTGCTGCAGGTGACACAGATTGATGGATGGAAGGGTGGGGATGCTGAAGCTTGCTGATACACATCAAAAGGTTGTTGAGGGCGCAGGGGAACACCACCATCTGAAACAGGGAGGGCACTGGAAAGTAAGAAGTGCTGGTGGCTTAGTTTGTAGAATGATAGAAGGGTTTGGGTTGGAAGGGACCATAAAGTTCCAACACTCCTGTTGTCACAGCAGTCCTTGATTGGAACACTAGCCAGGAATGAAATACTGCTTAAATCTAGGCTGTCCAGCCTTTGAACTGTGTGTGGGGTGGTTGGTAGCTGTCTTTGGCCTGTGCTGTTAGTCTGCATCTTTGGCTCCTCTAGGAAGAGAAATACTTCATTAACCTACATGATCACCAGGGAGCACCAGGGTTTATTTTGAGCAGTGGAGTAGCAGGAGAAACAACTGCAATAGAATTTAGGTGAGGTGGTGCCACACTGCTGCTGAGTTCTGATGTAACAGGCTTGCATGCAAGCTTCACTCTTGACTTGCCATAGAAAAGCATCAGCTCTCTTTCTGCTATTCCAGAATTTATGGCTGACTGTTAAAAGAGAAGGTCTGCATGGCCAACTTAATTCCAGAGTCTGTATATCTGTAAAAGAAGGGGGATAAGTGAGGATGCTGCTTGTGGTTTTTATGTGGTTGGTGTTGGGGGTTTTTTTGGGGTTTTTTTGTTTTGTTTTGTTTTGGTTGTTGGGTGGTTTTCTTTTTAATTTTTTTCCACCTTAACCATTGAAGCTGTCTCCCGACTATGAACATCTGGGATTGGAGTTAATTGTGCATGGGCTATTAACTGCAGAATACCAAGGCTTAACAAAGCTGAAGTTTCCTTCAGCAGGTGGTTTTGTCTTCTCCCCACACTAATACCAATGTTACATTGAGGTTAGAAGCTCTTTGGGCTGCTTTGCCTCAGATACCATTTCTGCTCTTCAGTGTATAGGAAAAGGTGAAAGACAAACCTTTCTGTTTCAGTTTATTTAAGAATTAATTGTTCAAATACTTTTGAAAATATTCTTCTAGATGCTCTGTTGTAGCCCAATTACAGGGCAAATGCTTGTCTTGCTCTTGTATATCTCTTAAACAAGAGCAAACTATAGATTTTCCTTCCCATGCAATTGCAATACTCTCAACAGGATGGTTAGGGAGCTGTTTGAGGTGGGAGAGCTCATTACAGTTCATTCTTTTTCAGCTGAGTAAGAATGATTTATTAGGGGAAATAAACGTGCAAATTTAACAGCTTTATTCAGATAATGGAGGATTTCAAGTGTTTTTGACACTGCAGATCACTAACTGGATTAAGAAGAGTTGGATACAAATCATCCTTAATCTAGTTAAGGGCTTGTAGCAGCTTGTGGCAAAGCCAGTGGTTTTGCTTACCTCAAAGAGCAATTTGAGAAAAGCTCTTTCCTTTTGCATGTATCAAATTAAATAAATGTGGTTCCCAGTTGGGGCAGGGTTAGATCAACTAATCAACTACAAATCTCCCCCTCATCATGAGAGAGTGCTTCAGATCTCTGCTGTAGCAGGAGGGAGCTCTGTAGCAGCTGATGGGATAAGCCCAGAAGGACCCATACTTTGAGACTCTGACCAAGATGAAGACTGAAGAATAGTTAAAAATGATACTTTTAAAAAGTTTGGACTATGTCAGCCTTCTGGATCCAATAATATTGCTAATGAGTTGTGAAAGCCTGGCCCATTGTTGATTAAATTGAAGATGCCACTAAGCAGCTTTCTGGTTGTCCCAGCAGAACTGAATAACTATTGTTCTGCAACAATACAGTGCTCAGCAAGAGCAGAAGCTAACAGTCACCCCAGGGTTTCCCCTAAACAGGCTGCTTTGATCCTTGTGGAAGAGGGTCTTCCACTGGTTAATGAAAACTGGTTAAAGCATATAAAAAATTCAGTTAAAAATTGTACCCCTCACATGCAACTGAATTCAGTGACAGCAAATCAAAAGGACTGGACAAGTATTTCCAACCAGTTGTCTGAACTGCTAACAAAACCATACAAGCTTGTTAAATGGTAAAAAAGCAATATGTTGTAGGTGCTTAATAAGAATGTAACATGAGTACATGAGATACCATCAGAGATCCTTCGAAGGATCCACTCTCTGAAAGGTAGAGTAAGCTTGTTTTAGGTTGGAATTATTTTCAGCTCTTTGGTATGATAGCATAACCCAGTGTTCTGTGCCCCTAATCCTCTTGGCTAATCAAAACCTTTCCCATTGGTGTAAGTCAGCTTCAGTAAAAGGTCATTGAAAAACCTTGACCATGAGGTGTTTGTTCTTTGAACAGCACAGTCTGTCTTCCTGATGCAAACCCAAATTAGTTCAGTCTCTTCCAATGCTGTCCTGAGTCAGTGTTTTCTAACCTTGCTGGGTCCGAAATCCTTCAGCAGCAGATCATTATGGAAGCATGGCCTTTCTGCAGTACTTGTAATTTGTGGGGAGGTTACCATCTTTTATGCCCATTGAAGCCGTAATTTATGGAGCAAGAAATGTAGTCCGTATATAACCATACAGTTACATAAATTGGGCAAATGTTCCTTAATACTCATGTGTCATGAGATTGGATGGTGTCATGAAATTACAGCACTTTGTGGGCATTCTGACTGCTATCCACATGTGCAAAGTTCTGTACTGTCCCTTGAGTATGTGGGCCAAAGAAAGTCCCTCTCAGATCCCAAGCCTCAAGCTGCCTGGTTAAAGGGAGGTGCCACAATGCTCAGAGGAGCAGCTGGGACAAGGGGACAAGACCCTTGGGGACATGTAACTTCACTAAGTTCTCATATAAAACTGTGGAAAGCAGGCTTTACTGATCCTAATTCATGTTTTCTATTATTCTCTTACATGCAACAGCCAACCTCAGGGGTTGGAAGGTTGAATTTGATGGCTGGGTGCTGAGCAGCTGCTGGACAGCTCTGTCCTGGAACACCTTGGGTGTCCCTTGGCTTAGACTGGGCTGCTCTGGGCTTCTCTCCTCTGAGGAGGACCTCACTGTGCCTGCTCAGATACAGGAATCAAATGGGTGCATAACAAAGGCTGTGGAGAAGCAGGGCTTGCAGCAGCCTGGGAAGAGGCTCAGAGCTCAGGTGTGAGGGGAGGTTGTCCTGGGTTGGACCCTGGTTAAGGGTAGGGTGGCTGGACACACTTGGTAAGAACAAAGGAAGTGTGGCACCAACTGAACAAGCCTCATCTATTAACCCCTCAAGGGGAAGAGGTGCAGCCTCAATAGTCAAGATCAAGAGTTGCCATTTTATTTCTTGGCAGTCTGTGATCCTTTCAGGAGGATTGTTGAGGTCTGCAGACAATCAGTCTCTCCAGGTGTTGTTAGAAATCCATATGAGCTACCCCTGAATATTCAGATTTGAGGGGAAGGTGGCCTCAATCCTAGCTGAAGGTGTATGGTGATACGATCTTAAGCTGTATTGGCAGTGCCTTACTTCAATAAAAAACTGGAGAGTTTGCTTTCTAGCTGCTTCAAGGAAGTTTTCCCACTGGGAGGAGAATACAACCCCCACCTTTAGCAGTACGTTCCTCTTCTGCACTCTGCACTCAGCCGGGCTGAGTGAAATTTTTAAGGGTTGTCCTTGCCACTGCTGGTGTGAGAAGTGGGAGAGAAAAGTGGTCATCAACCCCCCATGAACAAAAACGGTGCAATTTCTAAGGCCTCACTTATCTTCTGAACCTACTGGGAAGGGCACACGGGGAGCTGAGTTTGGGCAGCCTAGCAGTTCTTTCTTTATTCTTTATGCACCAACAGTTCGTACTCTTTAATATTTGAAGCAAAGTGAGATCAGCCTGTGTGAGTCACCACCCTTCGACACAAGAAGGAAAACACACGGGAAGTACTTATCTGACCTACTTTCTGTGGAAGGGTGCAAAAGCACAGTGCAAACAAGCAGGGACAAATCTAAAAGTCAAAATTACCTCATGACTTGCAGTTAAGCAAGAGATCGAAGGGCAATTCACTCTAGAAATATGCTTGCAGAGGCTTGAGGAACAGTGCTTTGGGGATTTATTTTCAGTAGGAAAGAAAAGAGCTAAAAAATTTATGTCTGTATGAGGGGGTTTTGTTCCTGGCTTTTTGTTATTTAAAAAAAATCATATAGCTACAATAATTGCCTAGAAGGGGTAAGATCTTGGGGCTGAATAGGCTGCTGGCAAGTTGGTTACTTGTCTTCAGAGAGGTGGAATCTAATGGGCCAGTTAACTGCCTTGGAAACTAGTTCTGTGGAAATGTGGGGAATGGATAAGGTATTAAGGATGGAAGAGAAGACTGGATAAACCTGCTATCTTAAGAATAAGGAGATAGGACCAATAAACACATCTATTGTAGGTAATAAAGTGACAACTGCAGAGCTGGATTGTTTTGACAGTACATACTGGTGCTGGCTAACTTCTCCCTGGGATGAGGATGAATGTTATATTAATTTTTAAGTGACACAATGGTAATGCAAGCTAGAGCAATACAGTGGGCCTAGCTGCAAAGCTGGCAAGGATATATGTCCTTTTTTTACATAATAAAATAAGACTTTGCACTTCTTGTGATCATAGGGATCCCACAGCTTGGATGATTCAATGCGACGTCTAAACTTGCAGATAGCAGTGCTGGAAAGGGGTAACAGAGGTGACTTGAGGATGGGATAGAAGTTAAAATTTGTGAAAACAGGGAATGTAGTTGGATGTCAAAAGATGAAATTTGGAAGTGACTTACAGGATTTTGGTTTGAAATCTGAGAAGGGAAAATGACTGGTTAGGTAATGGTAGCCCTGCAGAAATAAACCTGAGGCTCATCATGAGCTGAGAGTCAGGCATGTTGTAGTGATAAGAGCAATAAGTGTGTACAGCACAGGCCAATGAGATGCATGAAGTAGTCATTCTGTAATTAGTAAATTAGTAAACACTGAAAGAGTGTTGTCATCTTTGGAGATTCTGAATAGCTTTGAGTGTTGTATGCTCTGACAAACAAGTGCCATACAACAGGGGTTTGGCCTCTTGTTTCAGCAACTGAATTTCAGTGCTGGTTAGTGCACTCCTTGGAGTGTAAATGGAGAAAGCTTTCCAACAGTGAAGGCTGGCTTCTATCTCTGGACTTATTTTGAGTGCCCACACTTAGTAAAAAGGGACTTGGATTCTCCTTCTAGCTAGCTAAGACCAAAGCTAGGTGCTTTGGTTTCAGACATGTGAACAGTATTTGAGTCATAAAGGGAAAGAAGACAAACTACTTTGCCTCCCCTTCCCTTCTGCTCCTTAGAATTAATGCAGTGATTTGCAGGTGCAGTGGTTGGTAGATAGGGAAGACACAGTCAGCACCTGAAAAAGGCTGGAAAGGACTGGGCATTGCCTGCTCCCAGGATGCAACACTGAATGGATTCCTTGCTTTCTTCTTTTCCAAAGCAACTGCAGCCTGGAAGCAGTGCACAGAAAGGAGACAGCAAGACTGACCTTTCCAACACCAAACCTACTAATCAGAGCTACTCTTTTGGGGAGGGGAGCTGGAATGAGGGAAGAAGGAAAAATGCAATCTGAACAAAAAAGGTCTGTGTGACCTCTAGGAACCCTTAGAGGACTCTGTGCAAGCAACCTGATCACTTCAATTTCATCATTGACACATCTCTTTGCTCTTCTCTTTAAAGCAAACTACAAATCTGAACCTTCCCCCTGAAGACCTTGATTCATCTGGTGATGAGGACGACGTGTTCTCAGGTTCAGGTGCAGGTGAGTTATTAGCACTTGTGCTGGTAGTGCTTGATCCTTCTAGAATGTGGCAATTGAGATCTCAGTAAGCACCCAAGGGAAGGGAAGGAGGGTACAGGGAGGAATACACACACACACACACCCACCCCAGAATATGAGAGCTGGGAGCGGAGAAAGGGCTTAATCTATTAATCTTGTATTCCTTGAGATACTAACAATTAGTAGAAAATGAGCTGTGGGAGACTTGAGAGGGAGCAGAAGCAGAGGTAGCCTCTATGTGACTGCTAATGTGAGATGTGTGAAGAATGTTATGAAACTGGAGTGATTCTTCACTCATGGGGAAGAGAGATCATAACAAGGCCCTTTATGAACAGGTGAGAGATAATGTTTGAGGGTGTGTAAACCCCAGGCTACCAACATGTATCAAGTGCAAACTTTATCTGTCATCAGATGTGCATGTTCCCATGGGCCTTAGGTTTTTATAAGTGATAAGGGGGATTTAGGGTAGGGGGAAAAGTCTATAAAAATGTTTGTTAAACTGCATGAGAGACTCTTGGTGTTCAGTACTGAAGTTGCGGGGATGCTAGTGAGAAAAGAGCAATCTATTGAAAGCTATGCTTCTGCTTCCTTCCAGCCACAAGCTTGTATTTTAGATTATACTCTGCAGAAATTAAGACCCTGAAATCAGTTCCAAATGTGCTTGAGACTGAAGGTGTGACTGCTCTGAATCAAATAAAAATGTTTATGGAAAAAGACTCAGATATCCACCCTGAGGAACCAGTGTACTGAAAGCAGATTTCCCTTGTCAACGTCACCACAAACAGGCACTTTTGCCTTGGGGAGAAGAACATGACTGGCAGAACTACATTGGTCTGTCCCTTCCTTATTCCACTGAAAAGGATGAGGAATTACAAACTGAACTTCTGTTGTTATGAAAATTGACTATGAAGGTTAAGCATCCTCCTTAGACCGGTGTCCTGAAGATATTATTAATAGGCCTCTAAACTGGCCAAGGATAATATTTTGGTTTGTTTGTTTTGCAGGTCCCCTGACTGACCAGTCTCGCACCTGGAGAATCTCAGGAGAATCAACTAATTCCTCAACAGTGGCAGCACCAGTGGATTTCAGTGAGCAGCCACTTCATGGGATTGAGAGCAGAACTGAAAAGGAAGTAATATCCCCCTCTGCAACCAGTAATCCAGTGACAGAGGAGCCAGTTGTAGCTGTGAAGGATGAAGTATCTATCCTGGGCTCACCTGACGGGAAACCAACAAGCCATGCAGCCACAACAACAGTGAGAAGTCCCACTGCTCACTTTCCTTCTGTGGTTCATGTGACTCCTTCAGAAGCCTCTGCTGTGGTCCATGAGCTTGAACCTAAAATCCCCAGCTCTGATGTGCCAGACACCAAGGATGTGCCCGAGCCCCACTCTACTGTCCATGGTGAGGGAGATGTCGCTGCCACCCCCGCAGCCACAGCTCCCAGGGATGTTGTTCCTGCACATGAGGAGGTTTCTGAAGATGGCTCTGGAGACCCGGTGAGGACTAACAGTTGTGACACCCTTTGCAGGGAGATGTCTCTTGTAGCATGTACTAAGTTGGTTTGGTGGGAAAGGGTGTTAATTAGTCAAAAACAGTGATTAGTTAAATGGGTTATGTTGATGGAGGGTTTTAGATGAGAAGAAGGTCTCCAGAAACACACATGATGAATAACCTGCCTTGTATGTCCCAACAGGGAGACTTCATCTTGACTAAAGATGAGGAATTCCTCCCCACCCAGAACTCAGAAGTACTGGCTGACTCTGAGAGGAATGCCAAAGCAGCAGGAGCCTCGGGAATTATGGACAGAAAAGAAGTTCTTGGAGGTACCAAATATTTTGGATTTCTTGTTGGTAAAAGCAGATTCCTGGAGTCTCCTGGCAGCAGAAGCTGCAGTTGTGCAAATACATCTCTGAGCAAGGATGCCAACCTTTTATGTTAGACCTCTGAAATGAGGGTGATGATTATGTGTTGTCAAAACGCTAACAGGGGCAAATAGTAGTCTGCTAATAGCAGCTAGCAGTGGCTGCTTTATCTGCAACTTTGTTTAAACCTCTTCCTTCACTCTTCTGAAAAGTTACAGTAAAATTTCTCTGTTGCTGCCTCAGTCAAATTACCAGGGTTCAACACCATAGCCTTGTGTGCTTTGCAGCATGGCCCAGTGGGAGATCCATGTCCCTAGGACTGGCTGCTGTATTTGAGCAGGTGCTTGGTTTGGGAGGGGACAGAATTAATTTAAGTAATTAAGCCAGAGACAGGTAAATAACAATCTGGAGCTTAAAATCATAGTAGCACTATCTGGTATGGCATCTAGAGTAATCTGTGTCTTTTTCTCCCCTTCCAGGTGTAATTGCTGGAGGACTTGTAGGCTTGGTGTTTGCAGTGTTTCTAGTTGCATTTATGCTGTACAGAATGAAGAAAAAAGATGAAGGCAGCTATTCACTGGATGAACCGAAACAGTCTAATGGAGGATACCAAAAACCACACAAACAAGAGGAATTCTATGCATAAACACTGATCTTCAGGACACTTCTTATTCCATCTTTCTTGGACTCTTCTCTCCCTGCACGTGGACCTCCTAGTGTGCTTTGCATTAAACTTAAGCCATATGATCATTGGGTTATTTGCCCTTACCACTTTGCCATTGGAAATTTTATACCTACAAAGTAGATCTGGATTCATTGAACATTCCCTGCTTTCTTGCACAACTTGGGTTTTTTTGTTTTGTTTTGTTTTGGTTTTTTTTTAACAGAAGTGGAACTGCAAGTTCCTAATTTCACTTTGGTTTATCTAAAGACTGCTGGGACAGGCGGTGGGGAGAAGATAAGGGAGCACTGTATGTATAAAACTCTTGATATTTAGGGAAAGGGCTAGCAAGAATAACCAATTACCAGTGCTCAAATTCTGTATAGCAGGGGTCCTTCCTATTTAACTCATAGATGTGTTTTGAGTGTAACAAGTGGCTGTGCTGGGCAGACATTTGGTACACTGCTATCCTCTAGCTCTTTCTGACAGCTGTATTTGGAGCACTTAATGCCTATGAAACATCAAGCTGAACTTGATCTCTGCCAAAAGGAGGTGTGAGGGGCAGGGTAAACAAATGACTGTCACGTGGTTTTAAAATAACTTGCATTTTGGAAGCATTATCCCATACTCAGAACCAGCTCCTAAGCAGCTGGTACATACACTAGCGAAAAACAAACCCCAAGAACCCCAAAACTAAGCGGAGAGTGAATTTTACCAATAGTGTTGGGCTGTCCCACTACCCTCTCTCTCTCTGTCTCTCAAGGCTTAGGTAAGAAGTAGGTTTTTCCAAGCAGTCTCATCTCAGACATTCCCTTTCCTAGGTGCTGAGTCGAGGTTGGCTGTCCTGCTGTAGATTATGTTACCCTGGGCAGTCCCAGGTGACTGGGCCGTGTTGGAGCACCTCCGGTCCCCGCGGTTGTCTCGGAACGCGCTCTGCCCTCTGTGCCACAGGGTGCCGTGGCACACAGGGCTGGGAGGTGGGAAGCAGCACGTCATGACTGCAGCTGAGGAGTAGAGAAGCATCTGAAATGAGCCTGGGGAAGGCTGAGTGTAGGTGGCCTTAAACAGATACAGCAGTTGGTGTGCTTGACTCTCGCTACTCCGGAGCAGCTCCTTGGAAGCTGTTCCTGCACTTTGGAGAGAAGCCACTCCAGGGATGTCAGTCTAGTAAGGGCAGAAAAGCACCTCCTGAGCACAGTCTGGATGCCTGAAGCTGTGTGTGGTCAGTGTGCTGTCAGATGTCAGGCACCGGGGCCTCTCTGGGGGTCTGGAGTTCTCCAGAGTATCTCAAACCGTGCGAACACAAGTGTGATGTTCTGTACAAGCCTTACTTCTGCTCTGCCTTTGGGTAGCTTCTTGCCACTTCAGTTCCTTGTCACTCAGTGCAGAAGGTATGGGGTGGGTGGAGGAGTGTTTACAACTGATGTAAATATTTGTACTGTTGAGCCAGAGGGAATGATCCGAGTATATTGGACAATATTGCAACAGTTGGTACAAATGTTGCATGTTAACAGACAAACTTAAAAACCTGTGTAATTTAAATGAAGTATAAAACACTCCTGAGCTGCCATGCAGCTAAAATTGGTGCCTTCGCTGCAAACACAAGGAAAAAACCCCAAAATGTCTTGATTCCAAACTCTTCTTTATGCACGTGGAGAACTTGTGCATATGTGTAGCTGGCTGGTTTTTTAAGTAAAGCTGCAACAACCATTATGGTTTTTTGTTAGGGTTGTTCTGTTTTCAGTTGTTTGTTATTTTGTTTTGGGTTTGTTTTTTTTAGTTTTTTTTTTTTACTGAATGAATTTTTATAGGTTAATGCAATGACCAGATGGTGTTAATTTCAGCTGTAATTCTTTGCTTTGTATAGGAATGTAGAAATGTTTGATAGGTCTATCTATGAAAAGGTTCTTGTAAAGCACAGGAAGATAAAATAGTAAAATTCAGTTGTACCTCACAACCTTGTTAGGGGAAAAGGAAAAAAACTGTATATTTTGGTAGTCTTAACTGACAGTTTGTGAAACAAACATGACATTCTGTGTTATTTAAGTGGTACAAATGAAATATGAGTTCTGACAGAAGATACAACATTGGGTTATCTGTATGCCATGTAAAGGTATACTGCAATAAATGGCATTTTGGCAAGAATGTGTCTGACACAGTCTGTCTGTGAACATTGTTGTGTATAGTTCTTCAAAAACTAGATGTTGTTTTTAAGACCTCATAGGTCTTTAAGGAATTTGGGTTACAGAACTGTGAATTTTGGGGCTGGAAACACGAAGATTCAGTTCAGCATTTGAAGGGTCAGAGTGTGGCCTGCCTTCTCTCCCAGCCTGCCCTGAGTGTCCTGGTTGCAGTGAGCTCTCTTGCTGGAGGCAGTGGTGTGGGATACAGATGGGCTCTGGAGACTTGAATGAAATGGCTTTGTTAGAGCCCTGCAACATTTCGTGCTGGTTCTGATTTTGGGACCTCTCCTTGTGCAGAATGTCACCATCCCCAAAATGGTGATAGAAGTTGTAAATCTTCCACAGGGCTTCCTCCAGCTCCTCGTCTTCTGCCCTCAGGAGTTTGAGAGCAGAGACGACGGTAGGAGGGCAGCCCCAAGCCTTCCCTAAAACCTGCCTTCCAAGACAAATTGGAGATTGCACCCCCAAGGAAGGAGAACAGAGCAGGCCTGTCCTCAGTGTTCTGCTGTGCAACATCGATTACTCTGGGGTGCTATGGCTTGTGTGGGAGGAGATGGAGCAACACAGAAGTAGGGGAAAATTATTCCCTTCACAAAACAGGGAAATCAGGAGCTGCTGTCTCTCTGGGTGGGTCTTACTGCAGCTTTACAATTATTTGCTTTTGTAAGGTTTTGAACTGCAAGAAACTTATTTTTTGTTCTGTAAACTGGCCACTATATTTTGAGTTTGCTTACACTGGAACCATGGGGGGCTATGTTTACAGAAAAGCCCAAACATTTGGAGGAATCTTGGAAATCAGAAAGTTTTGAATCCAGGCAAAAGGATTGAAGGGTTGAATTTAGAAGACTTGTTTCCATAGTTAAATACAGCTGAAAAGTGCTTTTTAACTTCATGCCAACTTTGCCAGTCCTTTAAACTGGCTAGACTTGTGTAAGATCAGAGTTGGCTGGTTTGCATTGCAGGGCCCTTTCAGCTGTGAATTCACTTCCTTCGGGGCTACCAAGACTTTTGCTTCCCCTTTCCTAGTCAGTGATAATATGTGAAGTTAAGGCAGCAGGGAGGGAATAAAATGAAGTGCTAAGGGAAGTGAGAAGTTCCTGTGTGAAAATCCTTGCAAGTGCAACACTTGTCTGATCCTCAGTGTGTACTTCAGAGAAATTTTGTTGTACCAAGAGAGAGTTATTTACAGGAGGGCTGGTCTGTCTCCAGGTTGGCCTGGGTTTTCCTGAGTCACATTTCTGTTCACTGTGCTTCCTGACTTTCTTCTTCATCCATGCTGGAGCAATTATCACATTTGCTCTTGTTCACAAGTGAGATGCAAAGAATGTGGCTGGCAGAAAAATTTGACCCCTTCTTTGTTCTGGAAAAATGAGCTGGAGGGTGTAAATGCACTGAATGTCAAAGAAGGCAAACTATGAGAGAAGGAGGACTTTTCACAATTCTCACTTTGTCAGGTTGTATTAGAGCCTATAAAGGAAGCTAAAGCAAATCTAAAAGGCTGTATAATCTTGTAATTGAAATAGAGAACAGGAGAAAAAAGAGAACCACTCTACAGGGGTGCTGAGAAGAAAAACTATGTCAGGCATTTCATAAATGCCTTATCTGAGTCTTCATCAGGACTAGTATGTATATTGATGAAAATGAGTAGTGGAATGAAGGTGCAGGGTAAAATTTGCTTCATTTGAGATAGCTGCAAACAAAAAAACCCCAAGCTTTTAAATATGCAAGAGGTGAGTTAGTGGCTCAAAACCAAATAGTTACTTAGCATTCTGGGGCAGTGTTTAGGTCATTAAACTGCAAGCCTGATGGACAGAATTTTTAATAAGTTTGTCAAGTTAGAGAACAGCAATTTTATTGCAGAAAATGAAATGCAGTATCTTCACTAAGGAAAGGAAAGCAAAAAGTGCAGCCTCAGCAGTATGCAGGGTCTTACAAAAGGATCTGATGGATAGAGAAATTAAAATGTAGGATAATCATATACAGCACAAAATAGATTCGCCAAAAGTAGATTGTGCCTGACTAATCTGATATCTTGCTTTTTGATTGCAGGTTTTTTTCAGTCAAAGGCAATCTCTTCTAATTGAACTTCACTAAAGCAAGTTATCAGTGCCACACAGAAAATGAATAATCAAAAGGAGGAAGCTAGGGATTAGTGGAAGAATTGTAAAGTGGTGAGAAGTCAGCTAAGGAGCAGCAGACTATGCAAGGCAGAGAGTTAGTAGGGAGAAAAGACCTCATTTTGGGGACATCTTTCTAAATACTGTCTGACATAGAAGGAAATACACAGAATTACATTTGTTGTTGTGAATTTGAGCACCCTAGACAGTTTAGAGTATGAAGGATATGTTAATATTCTGACAAGTAACATTTAGGGTCAACTTCAACATCACAAGGTCAGGCATGAAGGGGATAACAAAAGGAATTTCTGCTCTAACCAGGGAATAAAATGGGAAGAAAAGGCTAGGTGAATTAGTCAATCTTAGAATAATTATGTGTGATGTAGCTGTAAGAAAGGAAAAAATACAGTATGTAGTGGCCAGCAAACATTTCCAGCAAATAGAGGGAATTGTTGGCATCATAGGTGTCATTATACAAAGAACTGGTGAGCCTTTTGCTTACCATCACCTACATGGTCTGGGGTTAACTCATGTTGGGAAGGAACAGAGGAAAAACATTGAAATTATGTGGGAGAACAGAGTCTTTTCCCACAGTAAACTAATGGTATTTGGTTTGTCCTGCTCAGGAAAACAGACTGACAGGCTGTGCAGTTTTACCACCATGCTTGTCATGGTAAAGGACAGTACCAGGGATGGGGATGAACAATTTAGGCAAAAGAATAATATGGAAACAAGAAAAAAAGAAAAAAGGAATTGGCAAGTACAAACATTAAAAAAAAATTTAAACTTGGAAAATCATTCCATTAATGGTGAGGGGGAAAGATCCAAATGTACTGATAAAAAGCTGGATACTCAGGAAAATTACAGTATGAAATGTTCCTGAGCCAATGGGATGTCTTTCAGCCAATAGTCTGTGCAAAGAACACAGAGACCAGTTAAAAACCCTCCCTCTTTCTTATCCAGTTAGTTGTTTGGTTTTTTTTTCAGATGGATCGTTGGTTGGTTGGTTTAGTTTGTTTTTTTAATTTACTCTAGTTTATTACTCTCCTCCTTTTGCATGGAAAAGCAGATGGACAGCCTTCTGGAGCATTCTTTGAGATGATAACAGAAGGTGATTTGGACCCATATACTCTGCTCTGTGCACACACATCTATACATGTACATGTGATTATGCATCTGCATGGACACACAACTATGTGCTAATGAGAAATTAAAATAGGAACAAGGGAAGGACAATCACTAAATCACTAAACTTTAAAAAGTCAGAAAATATTAGGTGCTTTTAAAAGTAAAAAACTGTATTTTAAAATTGCATAGAGCAAAGGATAAATAGGTGTTATTTAAAAATAAATATTAAGATTTGGACAGATCCTAGACCCCAGAGCACAGCTGTTCCAGTTTAACCAAAGCCACGTGACACTGTTGTATAAAAATGTCCTCAGCATAAACCCATACTTGTCTGAGCCAACCATCAAAGCATTCCTGGCCCCTGAGAACCTGTGTGGGAGAGAGTGGTATGCTTAACATGTGCCACAGGGCCAGGGGTCCCCAAACTGTGGTGCCCCTCTGATATGCAATGCATTTGAAAATAATGTGCAGAGAAAAACAATCACAAACACCCAAGCCTCAAAAAATCCACCACCAAAACCTATCTCACCTGCCTTACCTCTGGAAGTCATAGGCAGGAGCCAGCTGGATTCCTGCTGTACACAGAGCTGGGGCTGCTGCAGATGACTGGGGTGAGGGCAGGGACATTGAGGAAAGGAGTGGGGCAGCCTGGATGAAACTTATGCTGATGCCACAAGTGCATTTCTCCCTCTAAACAAAGCCTGAGAACCTGTGCCTTAGGAGACTGGACAGCTGTTTCCTTCATGTGGCAAACCAGATTTCATCTCCCCCTGAATGGACAGGGTTTGAGCCCCAGCAGAACCTCAGCAGGAGCTGAGAAATGCAGGTTCTGCATAAGATACCTCTCTCTTCTGGCACCTGACTCCCATCAGATTTGGTAGTATATGCTGAGAGCAAGGGGCTGCTTCTCTGGATGCCTCCTAAGCAGGAGCTCATGCTGTTCATGAGCCTGCTGCTGTGCTTAGGGGATGTGCTGGGTGCCAGTGTGTGACCACAAGGAATCAAGGAGTTTGTTATTCTAACAGACACACACAGACTGCCTTACACAAAACCTTAGCTGAGGAAAGCTTGAAAGGGTTGAAGCTTAGGATCTCTGTGCAGAACAAAATCAAACCAATCAGAATTGAGACTGAAATAATTTTAAAAGGCCATTTAAGAACATTGGTGTAGTTTAGGAACCACCCCCCCGCCCCCCCCAACCAGACTAGAACCCCTCAAAATAAAGCAAAAAAAGAAAGAGTTGGCATGTATCTAAACAAGGGAGCAGATGGCCCACCTAATTTATTATCTGTCCATACCTGGAGAAGATCTGAAAAGCTGACTTTGCTGGCAATCAGAAGTCATCTCAGTCATAGTCAGAGGCCTTCAAAGCCCACCTGAATGGACACCAGGGCCTGGCCAGCCCTTCAGGGACTGGCACATGGAGAGCAGGACTGTACGTGCAGCACACAACCCTGATGTCATTTCTCATTCAGAACATCCAGGCCTGAAGTTGCCTTTATGAATAACTTGATGAAACAGTTGAGTGTTCAGTCTTCATAACACAGAGCAATGGTTCAAGACCTCTAGGAGTTTTATTGTTCTCAGGGTGGCACAGAGAAAAATATGAATATGGTTGTTTCAGAGCAATATTACCTACCTTTTGTTCAGACTGAAAATGTGGCTTTATTATTATTATTGCTATTAGTGTACTATTGGAGGAAAAGAGAGCTTGCAAATGCTCTTGAAAATGCTGGTTGAGTCTGCTCTTCCTTCTCAAGTAGTGCAGTTAATGTTTGATAGCAACCGCCTGAGAACACAAGCCTTTGAACTGTTTATTGTTCTTGGGAGATGGTTTGTCTTTTTTATTATACATACAATATATACACTGGAGCCTGGCTGCAAGTTTCTCAGGCATGACATAAATGATTAGAGCCCTGCTCAGAAGTGTTGTCAGTTTTAAGGATTCTTTTCAGATGTTACCATCTCTACTTCCGACCCAAAGCCGCCGTGCACTCGCGCCGCTCCAAGGAGTGGTTGTGTGGTTACTGCACAGTGAGGATTAGTCACACATTAACCACAGCTGTAAAAACACATCTATGGGAAAATCACAGCCAAACACTGAGGCCTTTGAGGCTGCTGCTCGTTTCCAAAGAAGTGGATTTCTGTTCCATTTTGCTCCAGCATTGTGCAACAGACTGTTCACTGGCATGCTCAGGGTGCATTCTAGCTTTGCTGTCACGGTACGTTGTAGCTTTTCCTCTGGCACTCCCCTACCTTCTCCACTTCCATGGGCCATGGTGGACAGAGGTCTTACAAGTAGAGCCAAGTCAGCCAGTGTCTCTAAACCAGCAGGTCCTGGCAGGGGAATGGGTACTCACACTGTTCCAGTGATAAGCTACAGGATTCCAGTGCTACCTGAGGCAAAGCAGGTGATGTTAAAAGATGACTTAGGGCTTGAAACTTTTGGTGTGGGAGGAACAAGGGCACCCTTGCTCATTGCCAAGATGACAACTAAACGCTGTGGCAAGTTCTCTTGCGTTTTGCTCAACAGGATGTCCCCATTCATCACTGTTGTCCTTCTCTCAACACGTCCCATTCTGCATAGTTCTCAGTGAAGTATAGATCCCACATTCAGTTTCCAAGTCCTGCTCATCACATCTTCTCAGCAGTAGTACAGCTGGAGAGCTTAGAGAAGGAGAAAAAGGACAGCAACATACCCCCTAGGAACATGTGACTTGTTAGAGTCACTCTGCGTCGAGCTTTGGCCTCTGAATACTGCTGGTGGCACAGTACACGAGTCAAGGTTTCCAGGAGAGCATCCCAGATCATCATCCACCAGCCATGTATTCTGTTATCCCTCCACTGCTGTTGGATTCCATGCAAAGGATGACAAACCCTCTTAAAGGGAATATTTTTTGAGGGGAACAAAAAGGCAGTGCAAATGAGAAATACACAATTAGGAATGCTTTCTCCAAAGCTGCTTTGGGCAAACAAAGAAAAGCAGCACTCATGGAGAGCATGTAATTACCATGTCCTCTGCCCCACCCTTTCCTTCTCAAGAGAAAATTTCTGTGTTTACTGATTTGCTTCAGGCTTGTGTCACATGTCCCATTGCAAGTCAGCAACCAACAAAGCCCCTTTCACATAAATAAGTGAGATTCCTTTAGATTCCTATTGAATATATCAAGGAGAGCTGGGCACTGGGAACAAAGCAGTCCAGCTTCCTGGTGTTTCTGAAAGTGATGTCCCTGTGTTTGGGAACTGAAGCTGGGAATCCTCAGCCAGTTTCTGTGGTTCCATTTGGATTTCTGAAGCCATGTCCTCACCCTGGCTCCTGCCTGGAAAGGAAATTTAGGCTGGGCTAGGAACTTACATAATACTATACTGTGAGTTGTATTGCTCTGGGAAAGTGTGTGTTTTCTGCGCATTGAGCTCATTTTCCTCCTTACCAAGCACCACTGCCTCTAATGCCTGCTCCAGCTTCTGTTCCTGCTACCCCATTAGCACATTTCAGACCATGCCTCCCCTTCCCTACCTAGTAATAGAAGGTCACCTGGGGCTCCTCACGTTTTCTCTGCATGAGGCAGCATAAACTCCAACTTCTCCTTGAGCATGGAGGCATTAATAATGATCTAGGAAACACCTTACAGAAAAAAAAAATCTGAAATTATTCCATGCAGAGAGTTCCTACACTGATCCCCAGTTTCATAAATGGGAAAATAAATCCTGCACAACACAATCCCTTGGCCAGTTAGGGAACTTTGCATGTTATTTCAGCACTGCCTCTTGAGAAGTTTGCTTGTCTATCCATCAATCCTCCAGCTCCTTTCCCTTGCATTCATCCACGTTAAACGAGGTATGAGCAATGAGAAATACCATGGTACAATCTTCACATGGCACTGCTGCCATTTCCCCTCCAGTGGCAGCTACACTGCCTTCTGTGCTGTGGTTCTTCTCCAGGTACACAAGGACTCCAGAGGGGCTGAAAAGTATGCTGAAGTTTCAGAAATAAGTGTTTAAACTTCTTCCTGTCCCCCTGCCTTCCCTCATCCACTTTAATACTAATGACAATATTGGACCCAAATATTCGCTTGTCTATTACAGAGAACAAATATATGTTTTCAGAAGTTCTTGCACTCCATAGTAAAGGAAGGCTAGTCCCTGCAGTCTGGAGATGGTGGCAGAGCTGAGGGTCTCTAAATCACATATGCCTCTTGCCCCTCAAAGAGGAAGAGCATGGTCACATTCTGAGGGCTGGGCTGCTTTTTGCATTGCCAGCTAGCAGCATGGGGACAGACTGCCCATGGGCAAGAGAAGCTGTTGTCAAAACCTACAAAAAAGGGTTCTCCATGTATGTAAATAAGAGGAAACAGAAAGAAAATGTTGGCCTGCTGTCCAACAGGAAAGCTGAATTAGTCACCAATAACACAGGAAAGGCAGAGGTTCTCAACACTTTCTTCACTCCTGTCTTTACCAACACTGCTGGACCCTCAGGCCTTCAGAACAAAAATCCAGGCTGAGGCAAACACAGACCCACAGTCAGTGAAGGAAGAGCTGGTCTATGAACAATTACAGGAGCTTGGCCCCTGCACATTGATGGGCTCTGACAACATCCACCTGAGAGTGTCCAGAGAACTCGCTGATGTCAGGGTTGAGGTGACTGTCTGTGATCTTTGAGAAGTCATGAAAATTGAAGGACATCCCAAAAGACTGGAAGAAGGTTAAGGTCACCCCCATCTTCAAGAAAGGCTTGAAGAAGGACCCAGGAAATTATAGGCCCATCAGCCTTACCTCAGTCCCTGGGAAAGTTATGGAGTAAATCCTCCTGGGGGCTATCACAAGTCAGATGAAACATATGATTAGGCAAAGCCAGCACAGATTCACCACAGGCAAATCGTGCTTGACAAACCTGATTGCCCTCTACAATAAAGTAACCTGCTTGGTTGATGTGGGGTGAGCAGTGGACATTGTTTACCTAGATTTCTCAGAGGCTTTTGATAGTTTCCTACAGCCTCCTCCTAGAGAAGCTGATGTGTTACAGTCTACACAAGCCAGGGGAATAATCTCCCCAGGGAAGCAGTGAGTTCCTCAGCGCTGGACACCTCTGAGATTTGGCTCAACAGGGCAGAGGGCTGTCTTGCCTAGACCAGGCTTTTGCCAAGAAAGGTTGGACCAGATGAACCTTGAGGTCCCTCCCAACCTGATATTCTGGTATTCTCTGATACACAACTAATCCACTTTGGATCTTGTATGTGGTAATGCTGTTCTCCACCAAGGTCATCAACTGTGTTTTAATATCTTTCTCTATTAAGGGAAAAAAGCTGTTGCCTTACAGTAGTGATTGAAAAGTTAGTAGAGAGAAGGCTGGAAAGTTTTTACGATCCTACATCAAAAGTCTGTAAAAATGCATATAATTGATAAAATAAATTGGTTTGAAAGAATCTGTGCTCAATCCTAAATACAGTCTCAGCTGGAGCAAAAAGGGGTGTGAGTGCCTGTTTCTACAAGGATTGTTCTTCAGTTACCAGTCCCATGTCTGTGGTCAGTGTGAAACCAACAGCTGGGTTTTGGTGGAGTTATCTTCCTGCCCTGCCTCCTGCCTACAACACTGCTGAAGTGCTTGGTCATCCCTAGGGATGGGTGGCTTTGACCAGGATGAGGCATCTCTCAGGTGCCCCATCCTGTGTGACCTCACAGATTGAAAGTTTGTGAGGGGCATGAAAAATCATATTTATGTTTACAAAGAAGTTCAGCTAAACCCTGACTGGTGCTTACATTAGACACATAGATAACAAGGAAGATCTTATAATACACAGATGAAGGTATACACACCAGGACAAAAGTTTCATGGAACTTACTAAACCTGAACCAAATGTCATTTTCTTTTCTTGAGAAATTACCAAATATCAATTGTGATAGGCCATAACCAAGAAATACAGCACCTGAGATCAGTCATACTCTGCTTGCAGTGCTTTTCCTTTGGCTTCTTTGGTTGAAGCCTTGTGCTGTTTCATGTAGCCAGTGAGCACCACCTGTGGTGTGAGGTCTGACCCCATTCAGACATAGCTAACGCTCACTTTTTGGCAAGCATCATGTACCACCAGGATCTGCCAGTACTTGCCAATTTTGTTGCTAAAAAATGAAGTAGTTTTACAATAACGTTTGCAAAACAAAGTGTATCTGACTACAGGAAAAAGAAAAAACAGTAAATGGAGTTCAGGATGGAGTTCCTCCTCTGGAGTAGCTTACCAGGGCCACCAGGCAGGACAATGCATGAAGATGTGAGCAGCTGGTGGTGGTGAATCAGCAACAGGCAGGAAGGAATCTGCTGAGGGGGCAGGAGCACGACCTCATGCCAGCAGCCACTGTGGTTGGTGGAATTTCCCGTCTGTCTGTCTGTCCTGTGGTCAATGTCACCGTGTGGCTTTTGAAGTCCGGAGAGCTCAGGCTGAAGGAGCCTGTCCTGTGCAGGTTCTCATGTTCCTGTTGCTCTTGCATGGTTCTGCTTATGCAAGGGAGGAAGGCCAAAGGGTTGCCCAAAGTCCTTCAGGAGCAAGAATCATGGTGAAATACAACACCAGCTCTGAATGTCTTAATTGCTGAAACCTGGGCCTTTGTATTCTTCCCAGGGAACAGAGCTCAGGGGGCAGAAGCTGGCTGATGGAGCTTCATGTGTGCCTGCTTCCTGATGGAACTGTAAGCATGTCAAAATAACCAGCAAAGAGAAGGCCCTGGGGAGATCTTACAGCACCTTCCAGTACCAAAAAGGGCTTCAAGAGAGCTGAAAAAAGACCTTTTACAAGGGTGTGGAGTGATTGGACAAGGGGGAATGGCTTTAAACTGAGAGAGGGTAGGTTTAGGTTAGATGTTAAGAAGAAATTCTTTCCTGTGAGGATGGTGAAACACTGGAACGGGT
This sequence comes from Hypocryptadius cinnamomeus, assembly GCA_013400635.1. NCBI lineage: Eukaryota > Metazoa > Chordata > Aves > Passeriformes > Zosteropidae > Hypocryptadius > Hypocryptadius cinnamomeus. The sequence continues at coordinate 63,075 of VYZP01022073.1, forward strand.
TGTGCAGACAAGCTGTGGATGCCCCATCCATAGAAGTGTTCAAGGCCAGGCTGGATGGGGTTTTGAGTAATCTGGGACAGTGGAAGATGTCCCTGCCCATAGCAGGGGAGCACCTGTATGTAACTACGTGTCTTTAAAGCCCCTTCCAACCCAAACCATCCTGCGATTCTATGTGCAAAATAGGTTTGCACACAATCAAATTTCAGCAGCAATAATTTGCAGGACATCTGTAACCATTTCAGGATTCAAGTACATTTAGCAGCTCTTCTATGCACTCTTGGCTGCTGACATCAGATGAATACTGTGTGTGCTTGTTATGTACAGGAGCACTTTGAGAGGTCCTCCTACACTGACCAAGATTAGAAGTGTGGTAAAATGGATCAAATGAACACGATTAAGCAATATTCCCTTCCTAGGGAAGAGACCCTGACATTTATGATAACCCGGTGTTGATAAGCTGAGTCAGGTACAACACCTACACAAAAACCTGCACTCACAGGACTGTTAGCATGGCTGGAAGCCATTGCAAAGGTCTTTATTTTCCACGGGTTTCACAGAAATAGGAAAAGAAAGCAGACTCCATTAGTGCCTGACTGAGGGAGAGGCTGCAGAGTTCAGCCCATGTTAGATGACTGAATGAAGAGAGAAAGAGCTTTGTAATGAACGCTTCAAGCACAGGAAACGACCAATTAGTCCCGCTACTCACAGGGTGACTTGTTTTTCCTGTCAGTGCTCAGAAGACTCTTAACAGGGAGTGACAGGAGCGATTTGTAGAGGTCAGATAGAACCTGCGGGCGTGTTTGCGTCCGGCAGCAGCAGAGCCAGCTCCGCTGCGGGCACAGGGGCAGCCCCGGTGTGACAGCCTGGAGGTGACATGAACTCTGACACCAGTGGGCCGGGGAAGTGATGTGGTTGTGGCAGCTGATGGCAGCGCACGGAGCTCCTGAAGTCTCCAGATAGTTCTTGAGCATCCTCCTGGAAAGCAGGAGTTTGACAGGGATTGCGATTCCTGGGGAACCCACGTGGGAAACAGAGCGGCAGCTCATCTCTCACCTCCTCTGGCAGATGTGGTAGGCCTCATTTTAGCTGATAAATGAAAAGTTTAAAGTTGAATTCTGGGACTAAAATATTGACATCCTGCAGTTCAAACTAGTATGACCAGGCTAGAGATGGTAATTTTTTTCACTTGCACAGGGCTCAGAATTCAATGGGATACATTGTAAATTACATGACGTGTAATCTGGCTCTTCACTGTTTTTGCTAGAAAATTAAATAAACTACATTAATACCCACTTTGCCACCAGTGTACAATGCATTTGCTATGTGAGATGCCATCCATAATAGAACGGTGTAAGTCCAGTAAGGCCATCTTTTTTGTGAAAAAGAATTATGCAGGTAATGACAGGTAATACATCTCCAAGCTTTCAGCCCTAGCAATTCCTGAGTCCTAAAAAAGGTCACACCTAAGAACTAACAGAGACACACTCTTCAAGTGCCTATCACTTGCCTCAGGAGCAATGCAGCTGGTCAATCGCTTGCCAGGCCACAGGTGAATAAATCCTGTGGAAAAGGTTTTAAGCAGAGTAGTGTTTCATTCCTGCTTTGCAAAGCACTTCCTAAGAGCCGGGCAAAAAGCTTTACAGTGCTCAGTCACCATAGGAACCTGCCCTTGGGCTTTGGCTGTGCAGGGGTTGCCTGGAAAACCCACACTCCCATTCACACCGTGGCTGAAGCTATCCGAGACATGGAGGTGTTTAGTGAAGAATAAATAGCAAAGTGATGGTCTTTGTGGGCTTTGTCTCTTCCTGAAAATGTATCAAGTTTATCTAGTCCTGTTGAAGGAACCCTTGTGGTCCTTGACCACTGGAGGATGCAGATTAACTTTCTCATTCTCCAAGATGTTGACAGGATCACCTAGGAAAATTTTTTTTTTAAATTGTCTATGATTCTCTATGGTGAAAGCATGAGTGGCTGTGTGGGTGTTACATTTCAGAATTATTTTTGTTTCGTCAGGTTTTCCTCGACCTTGTACTCTGAGTGTGCTCTGTCCCCTGAGCCATCTGCCTGTGTATTTCTTCTGACTTTCTCACCTTTGCAGATGCAGTTCCTAAGCTTTTACAGGCCACGTTTGCACAGCTTGACACCCTGCTTGGCCATAGCCATGAAGTTCCTGAGTTGAAAATTAATGAGATAAATCATGACATAAATTAAATAAAATTGTCAACTCTTTTTCCCATCCATGCTGTTTATGCTGCAAATATCTAGAAGGCATCAGGATTTAGAGAACTGAACTGGGATGAATTAATTCTCCCCAGGTACATCTACACTGGCCCATAAAATGAGGCTGGAGTGGGGGTTCAGCCACAGGCACACATGACAAGCATGTCCAGCTGCTAGCATGGACCCCATCACTGCTGGCTTGTACTGCCTAGCACTGTTCCAACAGCACCTGAACCAGCCAGGGAGCACCACAGGACGATGATTTTTCCCTGTGGTTGGTTGTCCCTCGGCCAGAGTGCATGGGGCAGGAACAGAGCTCAGCCATGTGGATGGGAGCTGCACTGGGCTGCTCTGCCCCAGAGCAAGCAAATGGTCCCTGGCCAATTTTATTTATTAATGAAGATTGAAGAGAGAAGCAAAACCTGGGTACACTCTGTTAAGTGATTTTAAAATTGAAGTAACTTGTAAGTGTGCATCATGGTTTAAGCTGGAAATTGAGTCCCATGGAGCTGCTCCCTTCCCCCATCCTGAGACAGAGAGAGACACAAGGTAGAAATTCTGAGCTGAGCTGAGGACAATTTACTAGAAACAGCAATGAGATAAGAAAACAAACAATGACAGCAACAGCAACAATATTCATAACAAAAGTATACAAAAAGAGGGCAATTTACATACAGAAAATATTCTCACTGACCTGAGGCCGTGCTACAGAGCTCCTGAGACAGGAAAAAAATTGTCCCCCAGACCCTCTGCATGCACCTTTTCCTTCCTGACTGCAAGCCATCCCCCCTTCTCGTTGGAAGTGAGAATTCCATAGTTCTACCCCCTTCAGTGAAGTGAGTGGTGTAGAATAACAACCCAGAGGTGCCCACACAGCTCCAGGCTCCACTCTCCTCTTGGCCTTGGCCAAAACTAGGACAATGTGAAATTGGGAATTTAAAAAATATTAAGTGTAAATTATTTCCAGCCTACAGACATGATGAAGAAACTGGGGTGAGCACACTCATTCCATGCCTTGGCAGAGGACGAGCACACCAGGGATAAATGTTGAGAACACAAAGCCCCAGAGCCATCCTTTCATTTAGTGCCTGGATTCATGAAAGCTGAGTCCATGGCTGAGCAGGTCATGGAGCACTGCAGTGTCCTGTCCCTTGCTGTGGTGATGGGGCAGCAGCTGGATGGTGGCACAGTTTCCCACTGGAGTCCCCACTGCCCCTCCTTCCCCTGGGAGGCAGGACACATCCATCTTGGCCCAGGAGTTCAGCTACCTGAAGCCAGAGCGATCAAGGGAGCATTGAGTGAATTTTTAAAGCAAAGATAGATTTTCCTTTTTAAAAAAGGCAGTCCACTGCCTTCTGTGGTGGCTGTTGAGGGACTTTTTATTTGTACTTTGCTCTAGCAGCCAGACTGCTAAACACATGCTGGGCCTACTTATCTGCCCTTGTATCTTCCATAATAAATGCAAGGTTCATCTTTGCAGCAGCATTGTTTGGAAGAGGTTTTTCTTTCACAAAACTCAGTTAAACATCTTTCAATAAGCATCTTTCAACAAACGGAGTTTTTCTCCTCAATATGTGCAAGTAGAAAAAGATCACAGCCTTCAATCTGTGATGTGCCAGCAGATAGATGAGTGTTCAGCAGGTGGGAAGGCTCAGAACTTAAGAAAAGAGTGACAACAAGCCTGAGGGGTGAAATGTTTGCCCAGACACTTTTAGTAAGTCAGCAAAGAAGATAATTTTTTTTTTATGCACTTCCATCCCTCCACAATTCAGAGGGATTTGAACTTCCAGAGTTCAAGAAGAGTTTGGACAACTCTCTCAGGCACGTGGTGTGACTCTTGTATTGGTCTGTGCAGGGCCAGGAGCTGGGCTAGATAATCCTTGTGGCTCCTTTTCAGCTCAGATTATTCTATGATTCTAATTCCACCTCTGCAGCACCAGCTTGAGGCAAGTCCCAGTGAGGCACAGTTTTCTGGGACCACTGCTCCACCCCTCCTCATGCTGGGATCTCAGCCCTGAGGATGGGTGGTGCCCCAGGACAGGAGCTGCTTCCCCAGCAGTTTCTGTGGTCCAAGGAGTGAGCAACAGGAAGGTTTGGGGAGGCAAGGGGCCCTGTGGGCTGTGCATGAGCAGCTGTGGGATTTGGGACAGAAGGGTATAAATACACTGGAGCATTGGTCCAGCCTGGGGTTCCAAACCACCACGCAGAAGAAAGGAGGGAGATGGCAGACCTGAGATCACATCTTATGCTATTTCCTGTGCCAAATCTCGAATCTTTGTCTAATCCCAGTGGGGTTCAGGCCCCTGGGGTGCCTGTGCTGCAGCCAGGCCAGTTTGCAAAAACACAGCCCAAAGGGCTCCCAGAGTGGATGTCAGTAACCATCCAGCCTTGGCGGGACTTTGTTCCCAGGAAGTTGCAAAACCTGCCTGGGAAGACAGGCAAGTAACCAGGCTCCAGGCAGCCCAAGTGCTTCCTTAAAAGGCTTCTGGAACTGATCCATGAGTGTTGTCACACATGGGATTTTATGAAGTGCTCATCTCCATCCCTGAGCCTTCTCCTTTTGCAGTCACTGGTGAGATTCGACTGAGGGTATGGCAATACCCAGGAGTGAATCACACACACCCTATGTGTAAAATTTCATGGCCTACGAGCTGAAATTTCTGGGCCTATTTCATGGCCCAGACTTTCCTGCAGCCTGAAGAAGCCTCATGGTTCCCTGGAGGGCTCCTTGCCTCAGCACTGGAAGCAGAGCTGGGAGCTCTTTGTCCTCCTCCTCATTTCACCTGACACTGAGCATGGCGACGGGTGAACTGCTCTAGAAATGACATCTGCTGTCAAAACAGCAAATAACAGCCTATTATTTATTATTTATTGCTAACCTGCTGTTTGTCTGGGTTAGTGGGATAATCAGCTGCTGATGGACTTGGTCAGTGACATTCAGTTAGCACAGCTTTGCAGGGTGGTGTATTTTAAGACCTCAGAGAGTAAAGGTGCAAGGTATATCTTAATAGTGTTCTGACAATGTATAGACTGACTTATTTTATATATGGTGCAACAGAATATGAAGGATACTGCATTTTATGGTATGTGTGGAGGCAGGATTGAGGCAGGACTTCCAAGGTCACTGTCACATTTCACATCAAGAGATCTCTACCCTACTGCTGCATTGTTTCTAGCTGTGTGTAGAGACTGACACGGAGATCATTTTGACCATTAACAAACAGCACCTCTTTTGGAAATGCAGCCAAGTCCTGAACTGAGAAAGCAAACATCAGCAGTGTATAATCAGGCTCCCAGCAGTTCAGGAGAGGAAGCAATAAATAACTTGCCTACCTAGAACTGCAGGAGGAACCCAGCAGGTTGCGTGCAAGGACCCATCTGAGCACTAGGAAGGAAGTTCAAATGGGTTCTCCTGGTGCAAAAAATAGGCTTGGGTGCTCCTATAAACACAGCACCTGGGCTAAATTTTCATGTTCTTCTCCTAAACCTTTCCCTTTGGCTAAACAATGCACTTTCATGATCTGTCACTTTGTTACTGACACAGAAAAACCATTACCAACCAAATATGCCTAAGCATTCTGTGAAGCGAGGGTTACTTGGGTAAGTTTTGCTGAAATCAAGCAGGTATTTTCCAATCAAGCAGGTATTTTCCAATCAAGCAGGTATTTTCCCAGGAATTGTGCACCAAGAAGAGCTGTGCTGAGTCCAGGTGTGGAAGGAGCCACGTGATGCATGTGCCTGCTTGCCTTTGAGTGCAGGGAGAGGCTGGGATCTCTTGCAGGAGCACAAGTGACAGACCTGGAGATCAGACCCTGAGTTCAGACCAAATCTACTTTTGGATAGTTTTGTTTCTCTCTGGGAGTCTCACACTCCAGGACTGGGGATCTGAACAACATCTTTTAAAAAGACTTCACTGGCTGCCTACTGGGGTAGGAGCTCAATGATGGGAGCTGGCCACTCTCAAATGCACATTCTGACTTTGTAGTATATAGATGTGCCTCCATTTAACTCTCAGTTTAATGTGTTGTTCTTCCTTGTTGCCTCAACTTTAATGATATATTTATTGCTTATAATAATACTGAATCTGTAACATGAATGAATGTTACATGACTGTTTTATTTCTAACTTTAAATAATGGCAAAACCTTTTCAATAAAGTATATATTACATTCCCATATACTATATACACTATGCTTACCTTTGAAGTGTATTTTATTATGTTAGTATACACATTTTTTCACTGGAAGTTTTATCATGGCAAATTATTAAAGGTGCTATAAATCATAGAATCACTACGTAGAATCACTTGTGTTTAATATCTGTTAGGACTTAGTCTTCAGAGATTATGCAGTACATTTGTGAAATAATTATCAAATATTGGCTTGCTCTTATTCCTTTTAAGTTCAATGGAAGTATGACTGACAACAGTATAGTCATGTGTCAATATGTTTCATTGATAAAAAACATTATGTTCAAAATTCCTTCCTTATTTGTAGCTGGGAGCTCAGTTTTTGTATTGTTTACAGAGCTGAAAAGCAGTGTAGTGTCAGAGTGACTCATGAATGGAAGTTAAATAGATTACAGTGGGTGATAATGCAGCCTGAAAAGGCTGGGCAAATATAACGCCCAGAAGGGAAATTTACTATATTTTTTCCATGAAAGATCAGCTGAACTTTGTGTTTATCACTCAGGAACGTAACAAGTTCTGGCTAGCTCCTGTGGTTCAGAAACTTTTCACCTTGCAATTTTGATGCTTTATTTCCAAGCTCCCTGGGATTATTCAATTTAGATTTTGACTCTATATTATAGTTTCTTCAGGTAGAACAAAATCAGATGTTTTATTTCAGTGTTCTGAAGTTTTACTTTTGGGTTTTTTTCATGAAGAAATCACACAATGAAAGTGTAGCTCCAAAGTATTACTTCTCAGAGCTGCACGGCACTTCACATCTGCCCTGACTTGCATAACCTTCTCTCTGCATTGAAGAACCATCTTTAATGAGGGAGCTGTTAAAATGTGCTCTGTTCTCTACTGAGACATGTGGGCAAGGAAAGAAAAGATTTTCAATTGCTGTTAAGAAAACTCTGGCTTCCTCTGACTGTCTTTTTTTTATCTTTCAAATTTCATATAATAAATTACTTTGGCTGCTTTTAGGAAAACAGCTCACATACCCATTCTCTGTAATTTTATTTCCATACATCCCTAGACTGCCTGTTTATAAACATCTTCTGTAGGGAGGGAACAAAAGAAACAAGTTGATTCCTGCACAATGGTCACTTTTGGTCAGAGGTTTCTCCCATCCAGAGTATATCCACCACATTTATTTTCCTGCATGTGCTGTGGTATACTCTGTGTGTTTATTCAGGGAGTGGTATGTCATCCACAGAAACACCCTTCCCAGGGGAAAATGACACTTGAATCATCTGAGTACACCTGTGAAAGCTGCTGCAGTTATTCTCCCTTTCTGTTGAAGTCAGTCTTGAGTAATACCACTTGAACCCTCTGTGAATGCAGGGTGAAGAATCTTCACGTGGAAGAGGTTGGAAAATTGGTGCTACTTACAACTTGCCAGACATTATGTCCAAGAAAATATAAAAAGCAAAAGAAACTTCATAATGGATGAATAATTACATTCATCCTTCCAGTACAGTTAGCTGCAAATGATAAAGTTGTCTGTGTAATCACATCTGGTAAAATGCTACTGTTTGTCCTTCCTTGTGTGTTACAATGGGCTTTACAAGAATACAGATGCAAAGGCCACAATTCACATTCCAAGAAGCTTTCCCCCCCTTTTTTGGGAAATAAACCAATCCAAGGTATTCCAGGGTCTTTGTAGTATAACAGAGAACACTTTCTATGGAGGCATAACTGTTGTCTTCAGATGTCAATTTTTGAATCAGAGTTCCAGAGAATTATTGAAAAAAGCACTTGGTAACAAGCACTGGAGATTTCAGCCTGAACCCTGCAAAGAGCAGGGCCAGCTTCAGAGCTAGAAAAGATTGCCTACAGGATTTTTGCAGACAGGTTTTCAGAAGTCTCTAAGGATACAGGCTGCACAGAACCTTTGCATTAGCCAGGTTTTAAGTCCTGGAGACAAAAAAATCCTGAGACTACCCCAGAGCAATATTTGGAAAAATATGTAAGTAATTAACTCTCATGTGTACTGCATATTATCTCTGCCACAATGTCCAGTTTTTTACAGAAATGTGTTGAATTACAATCTGCTGGTGTTCATAAAGGTAAATGCATGAAAAAACACGAATAGCTGTGATGTGTGGTTAAGATAAGCTGGGAGAACAGGGGGCACCTGTGAACTTCCCCCCCACCCAGCAGATGGGTGATGTTTTCAGGAGAGATCTCTGTTTCTTCTTCCTTTCCTCTCTGCTGAGCAAGGTTAGATTTAGATCTTACCTAAGTGCAGGCTCTGTGTGGCTTTAATGACACTGGGTTCTCAGCACAATTATAAAAAGGGTTTATTTTATAAATNGGAAAGGGAGCAACCTCTGCTGCTACATGATAATTTAATACTGGGGATAATACTGCTATATTGATGAAAAACAATCCAAGTGTAAATGGCATTATGACAGCATTAAGAAAAGGAATGTTGGATGAGAATGCAGATTTATAATTATTTGTTGCAGCAATGCAAGCAGATATCTACACTTAATTATTCTGTGGTCAAGAGAATAGTTTCAGCCAGAAAGGTTAAGGAAAGGTCATTCCAACCATTCAGGCTGATGGTGCATTTACCTGAGGAGAAGGGAATAGGGGTTCAGCTGAACAAAGCCATTTACTTGTGAAATAAGTTTCCCTGTTCCTTGAAGGAAAACTTCCCTCATCACTGCACAAGAGGCAGGCACAGCACTGTTTGGAGATCTTGGGAAAAGCAGTAAAGTGCTGCCACCTCAGCCATGAAGAGTGCACCTCTAATCCATATACACATACATACATATATATAAAAATAGAAGTATATATTTGCATATATATTTGTATGGTCTGTAACCAGACTTCACAGCCTCCCTTTCACAGGAGTCCACTCAGGGTTGGAAATTATCTTGGTATCTTCCATGATAACAAAAAATTCCATTTGTTCCCAGATGCCAATCCGCTGCAAACACTTCTCACAATCTCTGAGTACTCAAAACCTTTTTGGTACTTAAAGTACATTTTGGTGCTTAAAGTACATTCCAGCCACTGTAAGTTATCCTCAAATATGCAAATGTTTACATTTATGGAAACTTAAGTTTCTGCTTTTTCTTTCCTCCTATCTTAGTCTCACAACGACCAAATTCTTGTGCAGTTTTTGATAGCACTCATTAACATCAGCAGTTTTATTTTGAGCCCATGGCTGGAAAACCGGTGATAAATCCCACACTGATCCCTCCTGCCTTCTGTGTTTTGACACGGGCAAGAAGTGTCAGGTCAAGCTCAGCCCGCCTGCCTGAGCCGGGCAGGACAGTGGTGGCTGTGCGTGGTTATCACAGCGTGGGTGCAGCTTCAGTGGGCAGCTTTTTAATAATGCAAGCCAAAAGTGAAAGGGTAATGTTTACCAAACCTGTTTCAAAGTGGCTGATTAATCATATAAATGGGTGTTTATTGAGGCTGTTGCTAGGTACTTACTGTTATTGAGATAATTGTGTGACTCAGCTAAGCCAGACAAAGAACTCTACTGTTGCTCTAAAGTACCGACTGGCCAAGTTTGCATCTTACACCAGAGTAAGGGCAGAGACTTTGCTCTTTCTGCTTAGTTTTTTTCACAAACCTAATCACTTAGTTCATTTAGCTGACACATCATCCCCTTTAACAGCCAGCTTAAAATGCCCTCTTCCCACAAACCCCAAAAACACTGACCCTTCTGCAGAACCCCTTCATTTTCATTACTGACACCAAGTTGTGGACAGACCTTTCTCTTGTGTATTTTCTATATTATATTATATCATATTATATCAATTATACAATGTTATATTATATTATATTATATTATATTATATTAATATTTATGGTATTCATGGCGTTTTCTGCTAAACATCTGTATAAACCATAAAGTCATCACCATTCAAAGCACTTGTTTACTAAATAACTGAGTACTTGATTAGACAGGCTATTAATGGAGATTTAATGATAGAAATTGGATATTACAACTCATGGCTTATGTTTTTCATCTAAAAAAAGAATGGAAACTTTTTTTGAGACAGCTACTAATGAGTATAATAATAGAAAACTCTCCTTGCTTCTCAGAAGAAAGCTTGGAGTACATGAAGTCTGAGGTACAGGAAGAGATTTATATCTGCTGATTGGGGAGAACATTAAGAACTTATACCTGCCCTCCAACTAAATTCCTTTTCACTATATCTTGGTTTTATTATTTTCATGTAATAGGCCTTTTCTCATTCCAAAGAAGCATGTCTGTGTTCTGCTGATGGTAGTTTGCATACCTCAGTGAGTAGTAAAGGGTGTTTGAAATCACAGGGACATGTTTACTTCAAGACATCAGTCTCAAATTGTACCAGTCCAAATTTGGAGTAATGTTACCAGCAGTAGTGTAATAATCAGATTTGCACTGATATATCTGAGAGGAGAATTTAACCCTTGCCAGTCATATTCTGTAGCAGATTTCTTGGGTTTTTTTTAAGCTTCACCAAGATAAATTATATTTTATAAAGAAGGAGTATTTTACTTGCTCAAGGTTGTATTTTGATTAGAAAATCTTCTGGTGTATGTCAGAGAGATCACTGCATTTTAGCAACAAACACTTTCAGTTCCTGGAAATGCTCAATACTTATTTAAAATGTTCCACTAACATTTTCTTTACTGTAACATCCAGGTATAACTGAGAAATTTAGGTCTTCCCTTGTAACAAATTCTGGAGGTTTATAGATCAAGGTCTGAACCAGGCTTTGAACCAGGAAGCGGGCTCTGTTTGAACCCTTGCTTTTGATTTCTCAAATTAATGTTTTACTAGAAGAGTTTTCACTGTAGGAAGAGAGCAATCCTGCAGCTGATCTAACACTTCTTACACTCCCAAATATGTTATTGAAAAAAAATTTAAATGCCTACGATGGCTTTTTTTTCTTTCAGTGGTCATGAGCATAAATCACATTGAGCCTGTACTGGAGTAGTCTGGAGCCAGCCTCCCAGATTTGACAATTTATTAATGGTCTTTGTGGATATCCAGAGTGGGAAAATCGCCACAGCAAGCCACCGTACAGGGGCAGACTAATGAGAGATTAGTGAGTGTTAAAGGAAAGTAAGTGAAGGGTGGAGCTGAAATCCCCACCAAGTTCTGCACATGGCCCAGGGGGAATTAGTAGTAGCATTACCCCAACTCTCTCTGCCAACTCCCTCCAGCCTCTCAGACATCACCTCTGTCATTCTGGTACAAATGAAAAAAAGTGTTTCTTCTCACATCATCACCTTGTGAAGGTGGGGTGGTACTGCCATCCCAACGGTGGCACAGGATTGTCTCTGCTGAAATTGTTGGTGTCAGCAAGGCAGGAAGCACAGTGGGAAAACTTGAAGAAGGTCTGGATGCAAGGTTCAATCATGTTCCGATTTTCTCCACAGGGCAGAAGCTGTTAGCAGAAGCCAGCTTTTTCTCCGGAAGCATGTGTCAAGTGGCCACCAGTGGAAGACGAGAAAGATGTTAAGTGAAAAAGATATTTTTAATCCAAGAAAAGGTTAAGAGGCAACAGCTCTTCCTTGGCTCTCCCTTAACATGTCTCAGAATTGGGAAGCTCATCTACCTGCTGAGAGGGCAGCAAGAGCCTTTTCAGGATCCCTTTTTCCATGCCCCTGCTGTGGGGAACAGCAACCATGAGCTCCTTTCTCCTTGCAGCTTTGGGCAGGAGAGGAAAATATCAGCCTTTTTGATAACAAAATATTTTACATGCCAGATACTAAAGATATGTAACCCACCTACCCAGTGGCTGCTAACAATCTTTTTTGACAATGGACAATGTAATTTACTAGCAAGTTCAACAGCAACTAACTACCCTTCAAAACACTTCCCCTCAGGTAGAAATTTGGATTTTTAACTCAATTATTCCTGGGTTGTTTTTTAAACCCAGAGTTTGATTACATTGCATTTGCCCTGAAAACAGTGGGAAATGTATTTAGTGAAGGGGGTCTAGATACTGAAAATACTTTGTCTTTCAGTCCCTTGAGACTAGGGAAAAAATGGCATACTTCAATTGATAGCAGTTTCCTCTTCTAAATTTCCAAGGTAACCTTTGGTTTTGGGGTTATTTTTTTCTTTAATTTTCTCCTATTTGCAAGCAAATAGAATGAAAGATTTTTTTTTTTTTTTTAATGAAAAGTTTCAGTTCTCCCAGTTAAATGCTTGCTTTTGCTTTCTGTATGGCCCAGCCAGACCTTGCTTACGGACTGCAAATCCCCAAGGCATTAATTCTACCAGAAGACACGATTCCTTTCATTCCTTTTACATTACCCATTCCTTGGACAATGCTAAACAGAGCTGGGAATGCTGCTCCACACCCTTGGTCCTCCCAGTCTAACTTTTTCCCAAGGGGGAAGCAGCCTGTTGGAAGTGGTAGCAGCACTGCCACCTTCAACCTGAGCAAGCACAACTGGCTGGACTGCTGAAATGGGTTTGGATTCAGGTTGCTTTGCAGCAGCCTCATGATGCCACACCTAGGCCATGTGCAATATGAACTGTCTTGATGAAGGACAAATCGTTTCTTTTTGTTTTAACCCTGTAATCGGTTCATGTACTTGCACAATTTCAAGCAGTGGGTGGGAAGGAGGGAATGTATGAAGGGAAAGCTGTGTCTGAACTTTGCTGCTGCTGACTGAGTTGTTTGTTGAATCTATTTACCAGAAATTACAGGAGTCAGATGAAAACAGAAGCCAAAATATCTGACATTTGGTGCCGTCTGATGCATAAGATGAAGTTGGGAAGGTGCTTCCCTACTTTTCTGTCAAGGTGGTGTATGTATTCGAGTTGTTTGGATAATATTTGGATCATTAAGCATCTCATCTGGGAAGCACAGACCGGCTCTCACTGACACCAACCTGTTCAGACACCTCTGTAGTGCAGGGAGCACCTGCAGATGCAGGGCATGGCCTGGGGGCAGGATCAGCACCTGGGAAGAGCCTGGAGAAGGTCGAGGGTTGTGGGTTCAGTGCCTGCCCTGCTCACGCTCTGCAGCACCAAACCAGACCCGTGAGTGGAGACCCCTGACCCTGCCTGAAGAGCCTGTCCAGATCTTCCCCCAGACAGAGCTAATAAGTCAGGCACGGGATCCTGGTGGCACTGGGGGGTTTCCTTTCCTGCAGCAGGACTTCTGCATGTATTCCTCACACTGCAGTGCAAAGGGATGCCCTGAGCTAACATGTTTTGCAATATGCACGTCCTTCACTGGGGCAGTGTCTTTGTTTATGGCTCTGAACTGCTCTGTCTGGCTGTATCCTCATGCCTCCCTGCAGTTGCATCAGTTTGGCTGTGTTAACCCTCACCTATGATTAACAGTCTGAGCTGCTGTGCAGAGTACATAGCACAGTGAACTGTGGGGTGAAGTTTGCAATATGTCCTCATTTCAACTTCAAAATACTAACCTCTTAAATAAAACCAGCTGCACACAGCAATTAGCAGGCATGAAAATGAAAAAAAAGCTTAACAATTTGATTTGGGAAGCTTCTGAAGACTCTGTGCTCCGTCCTCTCCCTGGGAACTACAGCTTTACAAGTTCAGTAAATAAATTACTTTCTTTTCCCCCTCCTGATCCAGGCACAAAATGGGTTTTTTTCATATAAGAAGATTTAAAAATAAATATTAGAGGGTCACGTATACATGCACAGAAGTACACACGTGCTTGCATGTCCCAATTAAACTGCAACTGCTTTAGCTGTAGGCAGATGCATCTGGAAATTGGAGAGTCTGTTTTGCTTAAGAGATACGGGAAACACTTTGGGAAAGTGTTAAAGAGCATCTAAATTGCATGCTGAAACAATATAGTGCTAAGGAACTTTCCTGTAGCAGAACTACTGCCACTTTATTTATAATGGCAATGCTTGCAGTTTGCATTAAAGAGACTCTGGGTTTTTTAGGAAACTTGCAGAAGAAATGGGACGAGAGCTCTCCTTGGGAATTTCACTACATTTCTTTTTCCCATCCAGAGGCAAATCCAATTCCCCCTCCAGCTGGCAATGAAGGAGCATGCTGAGACATCCTTATCACCTTTCAACTGATCACAGGGGTTTTCTACCACCTAGCACTTGACACCACTGTCTGGAGCACTGCTGCTTTTGCACCTCCTTTGCTGTCACTGTGGAGGTGTCACCCCATCCCTACCACCACAGCCTGTCCAGGACACTGGGGGCAAGGCTGTCTGCTGGTTTTCCATCACACATCACTGAGTGTTTCATGGTGGAGAACTCTGGGGGTGGATATGGGGGCAGACTGGTGCTGCCCCCCTCCTTCCTCCCTCCTCCCTTTTCTGTTCTCTTAAATTAAAAATTTGAGTAGTTGTATTAAGCAGACACCTAGGGAAGAGCAAGAACTCAATGAGTGTACACAGTGTGTCTCCAAGTACTTTCCCAGCCTCCAGCTACTCCAAAATCAGCGATTTTCTGAGTCTGTTCAGCAAAGCTCTGTTTCAAGCCTCTCCATAAAGCCACATGGCACATCAGCACATCAAACTGACTCAGAATGATGAAATCTTCCTGGAAGAGCTGTTCCTCAATCCAGCCAGGCCAGACTCAGACGCTGGAGGAGGAGGTGAATACACAAGTATTCAGACACCTGGGAAACCAAATGACATCTCCATCTTGGTGGCAACTGGCACCTACCACCATCCATGATCCTGAAGGTTGAAAACAAGCTGCAATTTGCTGGGGAATGTTCAGCCCACTGCCTGGCCCCAGGGGGGTACCAGGGCTTTACCTCTGCCACAGAAGAAGCAACCACAGAAAGGTCCCAGCTGCTCCTCCCACAGCTGTGAGTCCTCTGAACTCTGCAAAACTGCCATTTACTCTCCTAAACTACCTCCACCACCTCAGTTTACACTTGGTGGCTTATGGTGAGCCTGCATCACCTTCACCCCTCCACCTCAGCTCTGGGCACAGCCACAGGTCAGGCTGCAATGGCTCTGCTCTGCAGAGGGACGAGCCACATTTCAGCAGAGACCTCGCTGCCACAGACCCTCCTGAGCAGAGCCCTCCCATCCCTGCCTCTTCCCGTGTTCCATTTCTCCCCCATGCTCCTTTGGCCCATAGCTGCAGGCTACAATTACTAGCAGTAACTAATAAAGCAGCAGAGAGCTCCAGATGAGCTGGGAGAGGTCAACCTGAAAGCAAGGGTTTAAGAGCAGCCAGAAAGCAATTGTCCAAGAGCAGCCCCAAAGCAATTATACTCCAGCTAACATTACCCCTCCACATAAATAACTCCTCCTGACTTCTCCAGGCCTTTGATTTGCTCTGTTTGAGGAGTTCTGCTGCTGCTGTCCCCCTGGCAAGTCTCAGCTCTCTCTCTGTGCAGCTCTTTGGACTGGGGCTGCACCTCTGCCCATGCCAGTTCACCTGGAGAAAGTGACCCAAACAGTGCCTGCCCTTCCATGGGCTCCTGGCAGCTCCATGTGATGGCATCAAGTGGGCTCCTCACAGTGCTCTGCAGCATCCCTTCAATATTCCTTGGATTATTTTTACTTTTTCCTTTGGGCTTGTAAATGTAGAAATCGTGTCTTGATGCTTTAAAAGCTCACATTTGGTATCTACAAAGAGGAGCTTTGCCAATTTTTTCCCAGAATGCTGTAGAAGTGGAGGGGACCACTCAGCAGGTACTTGAACAAGGTGCCTTTAAGCCAAAAAACCTCCACCATTTCCACGTGACTGTATGAATGTTAAGCCTTGACATGATTTCAAACAAGTAGCTGAACGAATTCAGACAAAAGCCCATGTGGGTATGAAATGCAAAGTTCCTCCCTCTGGTGCAGAAGGCCTTGTGCTTTGAGTGAGAGAGGCTGGGAGACCACTGTGGGTAGGCTGGACATCTATTTGCCCCATTCCCATGGCCTGCCAGCACCAGATGGGACAGGGACAGGGACAGGGACCCTGGGCTGGGTACATGTCTGATCCCACCTGGTTGGGTGCAACCGTCCCTGTGCTCTCTTGTAGTGAGCAGTAAGGCTGCAGGAGCAAAAATTTCAGCTGATTTTACATGATAATAAATATATTTGTAAGGGAAATCACATAATGTGGAGGCTACAGTGGAGCCTCCTCATCTTTTAGACTCCTTCCAGCCTTTTTCTTCTCACTTCAGTCACAGCCATTTCCAAGTGTCTGATTTGAAAGCCTGATCCATGTTATATCAAATAAAAGATCAAACTCCTTGTTTTTCCAGGAGCAGGGCCAAAAGTGAAACTCCTGTGTTTTGTCTGGCTTCAACCCCAGTTTCTTGCTGATATTAGAGATACATGGAATTTGGCCCACATGGTTTAAAAATCTCAGGAGCTCTGAGGAAAAGTGGCATCAGATTTTAGACAAAAGTATATGCTGGGGAAAAACCTTCATGTTTTAGTTGAAGTTCACACAGTTACCCCTGTTCTGGATGAATCATAATAAATCCTTTAGCCTAATTGTACTCAGGATTTCATCACAGAGCTCTCTGCAGAGCTTATGACTTAAGAAGAGGAAAAGAAAATGGTTGCAAAATATGGGAAATGCAAAAGAGGCTTTTGCATACACTTATGCTCTGTAGCAATGAACCAGCATTGTCCTGGTCCCCAGTAAATAAATATTCAGAGAATTTTATAAACATAAGAAGGCTTGTGAGTTAATGAGAACACAATACCTGGGTGCTGCAAAGCATTTGTACTGATTAGATGAACATCCTTTACCCAAATACAGGGATGAAATGTCACCTAAGAGAAGTAGCAATGAAAATGTTGCAGATGAATGCCTAAATATAGGTTTTTCTTCTATAGCAAGAGTGAAAGTCTGTGGTTTGGTCTTCATAAAAGGTGTCAATAAGCAGTGTTGTTTCCCAGCATGTTTGAAATTCAGAACACTGTTTAAATACCTCACTGTGGAATTAAGAGTCTATTTAAGGTCTTGCTATTGATGTTTCACCTGGTAAATATTTGAGGAATTTGCAATAAATATTTTTTCCACATTTTTTCTCAGTTGCGTATGAATCAAGAAGTCCTGTGAATTTTTAAAGGCAGATTTGTGTTGCTCCCTGCTGCACAGTATATAGGAACTCCAGGTATTTTATAGAAAAATACAGAAACTATTGAGACTTGCATATGAGTTGTTGCTATTTTATGCTAAAACATGTTAGTTAGGTGTTAATGTTCTGATCTCACAAATATTTATGCCAATAAATAACTTGAGTCAAAGGGGAAACATTGCTTACATGTGTGACATTAGTTACAGTCACAAAAATGTGCAGGACTGGGGTTTCATCTTGTAAACCTTCATTTGCTGAAATTAAAATCATAAAAGGCCATGTTATTTTAAGCAGCATAGATTTAGACAATATCTTTTGGATTTTTTATCCCATAGGCCGCCATCCATAATTTATTGGTTTATTATTGGAGTGGCTCTATTGTAACCAGGTGATAGGGCTGTTTGTACCTTCTAAGGACTGTTTGTACCTTCTATATGCAGGAATTTGGGATGACCCTTCTGACTCAGTGTCCCTCGTGCTTCACTGCAGCTGTCCACAACTGATCTGGGATCTCAGCAGCAAAATTCTTTTCACCAGGAAATGTCAAAACGCATAATCCAGAGGTTTTTTCAGAAATATGTTGGGTTTGATCAAACCTACTGTGAGAGCTGCTTTTAAGAGAAAAAAAAAGGAAAATAGAAAATTCTGATTAAATTTAGAGAGGCCCATTGCAGACTAACAGAGCAGAGAAGCACCTAGGAGCTTTCAGGAGCCCTATATCAATTAACTGGTTTGGCTCAGGCACAGTAGAGGCTTAAACCTTGCTCCCACACCCAGGCAGCCTGGTGTTTGGTTTACCTTACTCTTCACTTTCTGCATTTCCTGGCCAGTCCCGAGGGTGATGTGTACTCCTGACACAGTAGTACATGCTGGGAATTACAGCAAAAGCACTGACTACTGTGAGCTCTTTAGAAGGGCAGCAGCACCACACCATGAGTACATCTGTGCCCTGGGACTGAGTAAGCTGAACAGTAAAGTAGCTAAAGAACAAAATTATACAAAACACAAGCCATCAATAAACACATTTTCATGCTGGGAACTCTGTGAAATGGTGACCTTTTGTTTGCTAAAATGAATCTATGCAACTGCTTACCAGGTTATTACAGCATCAGCATTGCATCACTCCCAAGTACACTACAGACAGCACCAATATAAAGGCATCAGAACAATGAAAGATGACTGTGACAATTATTATGTGGGATGTAGCTCTTGCCTTATTAAGCAATCTGTTTCCCACTCCTTTAGGGCAACCTGAACATGCTTTCAGCAGTCTTGCTTCATTCCTTGGCAGGACAAAGATTACAAGGCTGTTAGAAAAGAGCCTGAGATGGAAGAACCCTTTAAAAACTATTTAGGGACTAGTTCAGTCCCTGGAGAAGATTTGTTTTAGGTAAAGACAACGTAAAACCAGATCAACAGGAAATTCTTGTCAAGGACTTAGAAACAAACAACTGCTGCACGAAGCATCCCAACTTCAAACACCTTAATGCAATAATTTGTTTTTAATCATCCATGAGATGGAAAATATGAGGAAAATGTAATATAAATGTCCAAGAATAACAGCGGTTAGTTGTTTGGATTTAAAATCAAAGGCGGTTTCCGTGCTGTTGAAGGTTTCCATGCCGATGGAGCTCAGGGTGCAGTAGGCTTCCATCTGCCGAGGACAGAAGTAAGTGGCACTTGTCCTCCCCATATCCTCCTGCAGCCCCATACGCTGGGACAACACTGCAAGGAGCTGTGCTGATGGGACACTGTGGCTTAGCCACTCCCTGGGGGCGAGTGAGCCTGGCTGGAATTGTTCCACCTGTGGAGATCTTACCTGGTGCCAAAGTTTCGCTCCAGCGATGCCTGGCAGCCGCCTCACCCGGACCCTTGGAGTGTCTGGGGGCCCTGCCAGCACTGGGACCTGCCAAGCACTCAGAGAGGTCTAGAAACAAAGTAGTTAGAGGTCCACTTTGGAAAGACCCCTCTTATTTCCATGGTAATAAAAATAAAATGTTTCTACCCTCTTTTCGCGGGCTCTCAAGCCTGGTTTGGGATAGAAAGGAAATAAATTTTTATTGTGGGGAAATGGAACACAGAAAATCTTCGAAGCACCTGTCTGCTTCTTTTGGTGCCTAAATACCTTTGAAAGTCCTGCCTTGAGTGCCAAAGTGATGATGGATCACACAGTATTTCCTTTTTATTATTGCACTGCATCCTTTGGGCCTCACATTAACATAATTAGGGCCATATGGCACCAGAATCTTTGTTGGTTCAAACCGACGCAGCTCCTTTGAAGTCAGAAAGCCTGTGCCATTTTATACCTGCTGAAGATTTGGTTTATGGTCTGGGAAATAAGAGAGAGAAAGGGGAAAAGGGACCCAGGCACTTTTTGTAGTTAATTAAGAACTACATAGATGTATTTGTGCCCTGCTGCTGCTGTCCACCAGGAGCAGTGCCTGAAGTGCCTTCATGGCTGTAATATCCTTTGTGTGATTACCTCTCACTGTCAGCTGCCCTGCCTCTCCTTGTGACTCAGTGTTTCAGTGGCTGCAGGTAAAGCTGCATGCAGTGAGTCAGAGCCAGCCAGCCACCTCTGGATAGCAACCAAAAACATCCCATTCCCATTCACTTGGTCCTAAGGAGGGAAAGAATTGCCTGAGTGAATGTAGTCTCTGTGCAAAGGAATTACTCTCACTTTTTTCCCCTTGAATTTATTATGAAAACACTTAACACTCACAAGTAAATAAATTCTTATGAAAATATCTGCTGGGTAACACCAAAAAGATAATGAAATGTAGAGAAGTAATGTAAATCCAAAGCACAAGGTCATGGAATTAGAGCCAGGGAGCAGAGAAATATTGTGACTGGATGAAGCTTCAAAGCCCAGGACCAAAATTCACACTCCTGAACCCCTTTACAAGGCACCCAGAAAAAAGTAAATTATATTGCCAGAAATGTTGCAACTGGAGTCACTGAAAGCTCTGAGTTATCAGTACCTGGAAAACTGTGGTAATTGGTCACCTGGAAATTAGAGTCATGTTTTTGAGAAACTGAAATGTGAGTTTGTGCATCCACATTCTGCCCAGTTCCTGTAATGATCCTAAAATGATGTTTTAATTCCAAACACTTCCCTGTTTTGAGGTAGTTTATATTCACATCTAACCAAGGCTGGTCTTCAGTGGATCAGACACCCATGTCCTGCAGCCAGCCATGGTCTGACCCAGAGGGCTGGCTGTCCCCCACCCCCTACCCCAGCTCACCCCCAGGGCTCAGAGCCATCCTGGGATGCAGCAGCCTGGGTCACCACTGCACACATGAAATACATTCCTGGAAGTCCCTCAACAGCTCCAGTTAGCACCAAAATGGGCCCAATAAAAACTTCTTTGCTTCACAGTGCTGTAGATCACAAGGAGAAAAGGATAATCCAAGTGGTCAGCTGTGGGCAGCAAATACCCAAGCTGAGTCTGGAGCCCAAACATGCCTTGGCCACTTTGCAAATGCCACACTGTACCTGCCAGCTGAGCCACTCTGTGGTCACTGTCTTTCAAATAACCCCTTTTGATCACAGAACCACATAATATGCTGAGTTGGAAGGGTGATTGAGTCCAACTCCTAATGAAGGAAGGCAAATTTTGGTCTCAGAAGGTCATTGAGATGTGTAGCAAAGGGGGTCAGGGACTGCACTGTCTGTCTACTTTTTCCAGCCCTCTCAGTTTGCCTAAGAACGTGTATTACCACACCCTGCAACATGAGCTCTTCCTGTGTCCCTGGGTGAGAACAGCAGCACTGTGACCTCTGTGATCTCAGGCACCGGGGTTTGGCTGGGGGTGTTGTTGTCACAGGCAGATCCACGCCCGTGGAAGCTGTCCCTGCCCGTGGTGAGGGGCTGGAACTGCAAGATCTCCAAGTCCCTTCCAACACAAACCATTCTATGGTCACCTGATTCAATCAGATATAAAGGCAGCTCCTGAGAAAAGGGGAAAATCAGCTCTTCCCATGTGCCAGCAAGGAGAGGGCAGCAGCAGGACAAGGTGCAGAGGTGCCAGGCAGAGCCCTTGCCAGCCAGGCAGAGTGTGCCAGATGTTGCTGGAGCCAGGGATGCTGGGCAGAGGTTTGTGTTTGCTGTAGGTGTAGCTGACTTTCTAGATCACATCTGTTCTTAATCTTCTGCTACTATGCACAGTTACACATTTCACAGGGCTTTTATCAGCCAGCTCTCAGCTGGGACTAGGAGCTGGTTATTCGGAGGAATTTCCTGCTCTTAAATTAGACTGTCACAGGGCAGAGAGGGCTCATCTCTAACCACAGCTTCAGCACATGAGGACTCCTTCCATATCTCACTGGATGGCAAAGTGATTTTATGTGGCCATTACCTCTTGGTAGTAATAATGAAGATCAGCAGCCTTTGTTAGAAGATGTTCATGTAACCAACACAATGTTAAACTTTGAGCAGACTAAAGAATGTGAATTTAGACAATGAGACCAAAATTTGGTCTGTGTGAGAAAGTTACTTCCCCAAAAGAAATTTAAACCCCCCATCATCTCATATCTCATCAATGTAAATCAAGCTAATCCAAATATGGGAAAATTTTACCATTGAGATGAACAGATTGCAAAAAGACTTGTCTAGATGTGAGGATTTCTGAAAAGGGGGGAAGTGCAGGTCATCAGGGATGACAGTTTAGAGTCAATACAATAGGGGGTTATTCAGTCCCTCATTCATTGGAAGAGGGAAAGCTCTGGCTCAGGCAGGTTGGTAGAACCAGGAACAGTACTTTACTCAATCCTCTTTCTCTCTGTGATGCAGAAAAAGTGGAGAATTATGTTCTAAATAACAACACACAGAGTAATTATCAAAGTGTAGCGACTTCTACCATAAAAATCAGCAATTGATTTGTTGTCTGCATATGCAGTAATGTGAGCAAGTCAAATTCTTAGCACTTTTTGACTCTCCCAGCCTGAAAAATCATAGCTTATCTTCATGTTTTGGTGTTGATGCCACTGTTTTAATGTGGTTACCTAACTTACAGCAATTAAAAGCATTTCATTAAACTTGTTTTGCAGGTTACATATGACTTTATACTTCACAAGTGCCCTCCATCAAATCATCTTTGTACTTTTGGTAAGCATTCATTATATCCCGTGCCAGGGCAGCAAGGTATGGCAGCAGTGTCACAGTCAAATTGATTTGGCAGTGCAGAGTCAAACACCTGCAGGTGCTGGAAGAGATCAAGATTGTCTTGGGGGGGCTCAAAACTGCATAATTCAGACTTCTTTAGCCCTATCCCAAACCAACATAGAGTCAGGATAATGGAAGATATTGAGCCTTGGCCTTCAAAAACCTTTGTGCTTTCAGGTTTCAGAGCAGGGCACTGCCCTGGACAGGGATGAGTAGCAGAACAGGGATAATGCAGATTAGGATGTAGGTGTTGGTGAAACAGGAGTGAGAGGTGTTTTGCTTGGCTGCAACAAGCCAAAAGACTGGGGCTCAACCCTCCCCTCTCTGGTCTAACTTTATGTTTTGCCTAATGCTGCAATGGCACAAAATGCTCCTGGCAAGGGAAGGACACGAGTTTCCATCTGCCCATGGCGAGGACAAGGTTGGACCTGGACTGGTTACCCCTTGTTGGGAATGCTCCCCAAAGCTGTGGTGTTCCTGCATGCACTCAGGTGTTGAGGAAGCCCCTGTGGCTTCTCTGGACCTCTCTGGCCTTTGTGCCCTGTGTTAGGGGCAGGAAAATGACCACCCCCTTCAGCAGAGCGTGGCTTGAGAGGAGGGCAAGAGGAGGGAAACCAGGAGAAATGCGAGAAGTGGTTGATGATAAGAAACAACCCATGTAGGGAACCATATTCATAGCCCCATGTAAAGCTTTTCCTGGCTGGCAGGGGAACAGGCATGTCCTGGAGCACATCACCAAGGTGGTGCCAGCATTGGCCACCACCTGCAGTTCATCACACCCTGGGTCTGATCCATCACAGATGCCATCACCAGCAGTCCTGACCCTGCTCTGTGCCGTTTGCTCTTTCTCCCACTCCCTTTTTCAGTCTTACACCTGTTAAAAGTAAGTACCCAAGTGTTTCTGAAATGCATTGAGTCCCAGCAGTGTCCACCTCCAGGTGACCAGAATCCCAAATATAAACTGTTCCAAACTATTTCTCACTTGAGCCCAAGCACTCCCAGTTTGTCACCATTGACTCTTTTAGCATAATTTGGTCACTTTCCTCCAGGGTCCAGGTCCCTGTCATCTAACTTCAGCACCAGGCAGAGGAGCATAAGGTTGGAGTCAACCTTTGCCTCCTCTGTGAAGCATGAGAGGAGAGGAAAGAGTCAAACCCCTTTGGACCTCATATCCCTGGCATAATACTATTAACTGACTTGGCAGGAGTAGCATAAGGCTTAATTAGTAGCTATTTGTAAAGAGCATAAAGATAATTTGAAGTGCAAGATGATGTATTAACCTGAAGAATTAGTCTAATTAAATGCTTGAAATTGCTATTAGATACCTAACATTATTAGAGCAAAGGCATTATATCAATAATGTAATGCAAGCACAGTTTTGATTTTCTGTTTTGAAAAGTACTGTCATAAATTTAACTACAGGCTGGTTAATTATTTTATTCCCATTAACAATTATCATATGTTAAAAATTTTGGCTTCTCCATGTCTTTCATGCAGATGTGACTAACAATGTTTTTTGTTTCTAAGAAATTAATGTCTGAGCTGAAAACACAGGAAAATATCCATATTTTTGTTTTTTTTCAAAATCATCTTTCAAAGGACTATAATATGCAAATTTGGCTCCACAGTGAAGTGATATGGACAGAGGTGTAAACTCTCCATCCAGGCAGATTCAGAGTTTTCTGGGATAAAGTGTTCATTATGCAGAGTCAAACTAAGAGTGGCTCATGAGAAGTGTAGTCCTGTTTCCCTTTCCCATCCCCTCTCACTGTTCCCTTGGAGCAGTACTCTGACCCCATTGTGAACCACCTTGTGGTGCTAACCCTTGGGAACCATAACCCCACAATACACAAAACAATGGCTGGGGGACTGAATCCCTGAATCAACTTACTGTAGACTGAGACGAGTGGCAGAGCAGAGGAGAGGTGGCAGGAGACTGTGCAGCCCAGGATGGAGGAGAAAGCAAAGCAGTAGCACTGTTTAAACACCAGCTCTTTCCAAAATGGCTTTATTTGTAACATAAAGCCATGCTGTTGGAATGAGGAGCAGCCACCCTGGCACACTACTGCCAAGCAAGGAGAAAACAATTAATAGCAACACAGCAATTAATAGCACACCAGTTGGGATCGGAGATGCAGCTATCTCAGGCCTGCTGCAATATAGATTTGCCAAGGACAGGAGCCAGGAACAAGAACAGTTCCACCCAAACCTCTCTCCTTCTTCCCCATCCATGCAGTACCACGAGGAAGTAGGTCATAGACTGTGTCTGATGGTGCAGTGCTGACACCACTGAGCAGACCTGCACCCACTCTGCACAAAGCTAGGAAACATTCGTGCCAGCTCCAGCCAAAGGCTGAAGCAGCCCATAATCGTGCTGCCAACAGGGATCAAAAATGGGCACCTGGGGAAATATATCAGGAAAATGCAAATGTAGCATGACACTTGCCCCATGTACTCTGCCAGCCTACACATGCCCATAGCTTATGGGCTCAGGCACCGTGTAAAGAAGCATTTCATTCTGTGAGTTTTGAATTTGTATCTCTTATCTTTGTTTTCCTCTTGTAGTGACAGTAAAAGCAGACAGTTCTTCTCAGCTGGCCCTCTTCATGATTTTACAGACATGTATCTCAAAGTCTCAGTTGACTCTCATGGCACATGAACTGAGGCACTCATGGGTCTTCCTCATGTAGTGACCATCCTCTGCCTCCTCTCCTCCCTGCTGGCCTTTCTGGGTATTCCCTTTCCATGTGTGGGAATGGGACAAAGGACAATATTCTGAAAGTGTAAAGTGACAAGCAGGATATAAAAAGAGGAGAGCCAATATCATAAAAATATTGGTCACTCAACTCCCAGAGGAGATAAAAGTGAGAAGGCCAGGGATCCTACACATGTTCCTTTCCTGTCTCAAGGTCTCTCAGTGAGCTACCCTTCAATCTTTTAGGAAAAACTAGTATTAGGTTTTTCCTGGTACAAGACTATTTAAGGAAAATTATAGTTCCTTTTATTAACCAAATACTTTGAAGACTTTCCATACAGTCATGATTAGTCACTACTGACACATCCTATCTACACTGCTCTCAGAGCTGCACAGCATGCCCACTGTAGGATCTCTAAAGGAATTGTTTAAAATGTATTTAAGTGAATCCTTTTACAGAGGTACTCCTTGTGCTTAAGGCCGATGTTTTAAGGACCTAAATGTGCAGGTAGGGGTTTACCAGAATTTGAATGTAAGGGCCACACACCTAAGCACTACAGAAAACTGCACTAGAGCTGAAACATCCATGAAAGTCACATTACAACCCTAAGATACCGTGGAGAATTTGGAAATCACAGTCTATGATTTATTTTATTGGTACTTTTACTTTTCTTTCCATTTCCTCAGTCTCTCCATCCCATAAGAAAAATCAAAAATGCATTAAATAAGGCATTCAAGAGAGATGGACACATCAAGTGAAGTATCACCTGCAAAAAAAGAGGAAATATCAGTATTGTTGAGCAAAGCCTCAATAAGACATCATTTAGGCATCCTAAGGTAAGGAAAGAAGGATTCAAACTGGAGCAAGCTCAGAGAAGAGTAGCTTGAATGGCTGGAAGAACTGGCAGCCTATTAGACATGGAGAAACAAAAACACCTTGGCTCCTTAACTGATGCCATCCAAGATTGTGTTGTATAAAATGGCTGTTATACAGCATGAGGGTACCCGTGAGACATGGAAAAGATGCTTAAGAAAAATGTTGGTTCAGCAAATTATTTACAAGCTAGCCATGAATAAGGTTAGGTTGGAAATCGGAAAGAAGTTTCTTCCAGAGGAATGTCATTCTCTGAGCCTTTCCCAGAGAAACAAACAATCCAGTCACTTCTAAGCTTAAACAGTTTGTGAAAGGGATTATATCATAAGGCCTCAAGATTATGTCACAGCAAGTCTCTGCCAGCCCTATTTGCCAACATCCTCATACCCAGAGAGAGCTGAGCCAGACAAAACCAGCCTACGTGAATGGGGGAACTTGGCACAGGCACCAGACTGCAAAACTTCCTTGTGAAACTGCAATCAGAAACCTCCTTCTGGGAGATCCACTGAAGAAAGCAAAACCATTCAGTAAGTAGTTCTGTATGGGCAAGAAAGAGAGCAGTGGGTTTCTATGGCTTCCCAGTCCATTAAGAGGACAATGGTGAATGTGTTGGACAATCAGCAGGTCCAGGTAACTTGAACTCCAGAGCCACAAAGGAGTCAGAGGAGGGAGACTTAGTGCACTGATGATAAACATTTGAAAAGCTGGAAAGTTCAAGAGGGAAGAAATGGTCCCATGTTAAGGCAGTCATACATGGATATCAGGATTATTTGCATAACTACAGGCCAGGTATCCCACTGCTCTCAGACAAGGTAATGGGAATAATTCCATCAGCAAGATTCATTTCACAAAGAAGGCACCAATAAGGGCATAATTCATGGTTCACTGTCTTATTCTGACTAGTTTGATTTAATTATTGGGGGACTGAACAGCTGAGTGGTGATGGTAAATAGGGGTTCTCAGAGCTTGGTACTCCTGTATCATTGCAATTACAAAGACCAGCATACACTGCCAGTAAAGCACACATCAATTGGACTGTGAACATGTTAATTGATAGGTCTCAAACAGTGACTGTCAATGGGGAATCATCTAGTGATGAACTGCTGGGATCAGTGTATAATCAATGCTGCTCAAAATTTTCTGCACTGCTCTGGGAGTGCATATAAGGAACACTGCTGAGATAACTTGCTGTAGGTGACACAAAGTTTGACAGGATGATAAATAATGATGAAGATAAGGCTGTCATCCAGAATCAGCTGGAGAGAGAGATAAATTGAGCTGATTCAAACAACCTGTATTTTAAATTAGAGAGCTGGAAAATGACAGATTTCATAGCAAAGAGAGCTGACCATCTGCAGAGTGAGGCTGGCCCTGAAAAGCCATTACACAGGAAGGATTCAGGGATCTTATCAGTCAAGCAACACAATACGAACTCCCACAGTGACAAGAAGAGGATAAAGCAATTTCTGTCTGTACAAGCAAGGAAGTTGTTTAGTAGCAGCAGAGAATATATTTTGCCTCTCTAATTGTCTAAAGCTGATCCTGAAAAAAAAATCTTGCAGTTCTGGTGCCCTTTTTAAAATACTCTGGCAAACAGAAGAAGTTGAGAAGAGTGTCATGGGAATTAGTTGAGCAAAACACTTCTAATGAGAAATACAGACCCAGCCTCCTCAAATTATCAAAAACAAGAGTGAAGAGAGTTTGACTACAGTATATGCATTTGTTTTGCAAAACTGAAACCTGAAAAAAAGAAAAGGATAATAAAAGCTATGGCTGCACACTGTAACCAGGTGAATTTTGAGGGAAAAAAGCACACTTTTCTAACAGCACATGTGCTGCAGTATCAGATACCACAACCTGTGGTGTGTGCACCCAGGGAGCACTGCACACCTCGGCAGCCACAGGTGAGCTGCAGGGCTCTGAGGAGGGGAAATGTGTAGTTGCATTAAGTTCTAACTCCCTGCTGCAGTTTGGAGAGTGCTGTTGCTGTGTATAGTGGGACAGGAGATTTCACTGGACTGCTGATGGACAGCAGGGGATATGTGTGACCCATGGTGTGCATGAAGCCACTGAGCACGTGCTCTTCTCACACTCATGAAATTGGCTTATTTCTGTCTGCAATCCATTGTGGGGTGGAAAGAAACAATTTGTGAGTTGGGTCACATAGCAGGATGATGCATAATGATAATAATTGACCCTGACAGCACAACACTCCAAATGCTGATGAGTTCAAGCTTTTTGAAGTGCAGGCCAACATCCTCATTACAGCCAGAGCTCAGTGCTGATGGAAATCTGACATTTTGTGCTCCTGGAGTGCTCGGGGCTGTGGGCATCCCTCCCAGCCACCACACTGCCAGCAGAAACTGTTTGGTCCCATCCTGGTCCACCCTTTTATGGGAGGCTTGTGTCAGATCTGCCTCTTGTGAGTGAGTAGCTCCAAAATAGTCAGGCTGAGAGCAGAAAGCAGGTATGGGAGAGTCTGCTCTGAGAGCTCTGGAAGGGTTGGCACTGACCACAGGGTGACAGGATGTTGGAGGACACTTGGCTGAAGCCTCTCCAGTGTGACCACAGCACAGGGAAGGGGATCTCAGCCTGGCTCTGAAACATCAGAACAAAGCTGAGATGGAGGTTGAGCAAAAGCTCCTGGCCAGCATGTCTTCCCCAGCTTTTGTTTAATTTAATTGTCAGAGGTCTCTTAGGAAACCAGGAGTCTCCGAAGCCCAAAGTAAGCACAGAGAAAGGCACTGATAACAGAGGAATTTGACAGATCCCAGTGAGGACATTTTTCCATGGATTGTGCGGAGTCTGGATGTGCAAACAGAGCAATGGGTGAGCCCGTGGCTGAGGAGCAGAGACACTCAGCTCTGAAGCTGCAAGAGAGGGAGGCAGACAGCCTGTGAAATCAAAGACATGTGTTGCTGGGCAGAGTGGGCAGGAGAGAAAACCTGGGAAAAGCTCATGTAGTTTGGGAACTGTGATTCAAAGAAAGCCAGTTCTGCGTGAGTAGTAACTTGCTGCTCCTGTCTTCAGGGCAGTAGGACTTTGTATTTTCTTGTGACAAAGCAGCCATATAAAAATATTTGAACCCATCTTCAGCTTTCTCTCTGTAGCTGGATTTCTTTTACAAAATCCTGAATTTTAGTGACCTACTTGGATAAAAAAGTTCAATGGATGTTTGAGAGTTTTAATGCTCTGTGTGTGTGTGAATATGGGTTTAGGCACCCCAAATTATGTTTCAGCTTCCAATCGAGGGCAGCAACTTTCTCTGCAATGTCAGCAGCCTGACTGGAAGAGCATGTTTCTAATGAGGGAAATGCAAAGTATAGCCAGAGAGAATTTGGGAGACAGACTAGAAAAAGACAACTTCAAAATATTGTTAGAAATGAGCTCATTAAATGTGCATGTTTTGATCTCTGCATCCCACACAGTACAAAGGGTCCACTGGCTGAATATCAAGGGGGGTGGAAGGATCAATTCCTATCAAGGACATCAGCAGAAGTACACAAGGATTTAGGTGTCTTGTTTCACTTGTGGTTTTTTAATCTTCTGCTTATGACTGCATTTCATTTTGAGCTTTGAACCCAAGAGCAAAGGTGCAGTGAGCGACAGATGTTGGGAGACTAAAACAGGGACAGGCATCAGGGCCTTGGATGTCACAGCATGGAAACAGGGGCCATGGAACATAAACATGGGAGAGTGGCAGGGTCATGGGCAGCAAACACGGGCTGTGCAAGCAGATCCTGTACAAACATGGTGTGTCTAGCAGGACATGCCTGAGCACAGGGGTTGGGCAGAAAGACTGAAGGAGTTAGGTCCCTTCTCCTTGGAGAAGAGAAGGCCTAGGGGAAATCTCATCACAGTGTTCCAGCAGTTATGGGGTGGCTAGAAAGAGGGTGCAGGGTGTCTCCTCACAGGAGAAACACATGAGTGGGGCAGGGCCATGAGCTACCCACACAGAGAGGGAGGATGCTCATGTGTGTGGAAACAGAGCAGGTCAGGGCATGAGACAACAGCAGAACTCTGGAATGGAGAAATTTGGGAAAGCAGCCCCCCTGCTTAGCAGCACAGCAGAACTGCATGGCAAATGTGACAGCTCAGGGAGGAGGCTTCAGTCCTCAGATGCTGTAAGGGTAAAAAAGGTGTGGAAAGCATCCACTCCTTTTTAAGGATGGTGTGTATTATTGGCCATAAAAAGCAGCGTGAGACAGGTTGCCTTTCCAAGGGGAGAGAGACATTTTGGAGATAAAGTCAATATGGACATGAAGGAGATCCTCTTCTGCAGGAAAGTGTTCTGTGGAGAAAAATGAACTATTAACTTGGTAACTGATGCTTTACTGGTTAAACTGGAATGAATCTCATGTGCTTCTGATCTCATTGTTTCCACTGGATTCTTTGGGCTGAGCGTGGGAATCTCACTTCTGTTACCACACCCATAAAGATGATCCATGCTGGGAAGATGATGCCTTTGCTCCACTCACCACATTTATAGTGAAGCTGTTCTTGTACCAGCATTTGTAGGGAGCAATGTGGGAAAAACAAGCATGTCACTCTGACAGAGAGAAGGGGATTGGATTAAACCAAGTGGACAGGGAGAGAGTTCAGCTAGAGCATCTCAGTTAGTTGGCATGAGTTCCCTCCATCCTCTCCTGTTTCATCACATGTGAAACAAATCCATGAGCTCCTCATATGTGGCTTGTCTGCACTTCATCCTTGGAAAACATTGAGTAAGAGGTGATGTGAGCCAGCCCATGTTAAATCAGGTCAGAGCTGCTAACAGGGCACAGAAACCATCATGGTAATTTCCATGCTGCTCCACACAGGAAGCATGGCAGTATATATTTCTATTTATATAATAAGGGAAATAAGTTATTAAATGGGATCCCAGCTGCAGATGTGTGTCATAAGAGAGGTCATTGACATGTAGCTGAATCAAGGAAGATGACCAAGAATTTAAGAAATCTGGGCATGTATTATTTATGGAAAGAGAGGCTCAGTGAGGAGCTGTTTGGCAATTGCTGGGGGCGGAAAGACTCATGGTGTCTGGGTGAGGAATACTTTGTGTAATCTGTCTAGGAAGGGAGAAGTCATCTGATTCAAGGAGAAAAGCATACAGATAACTAAAACAACCACAGGAGGTTGCTGCACGAAGGCTCCCAGGAAGGAACAGAAGGGATGTTAGGATGCATTTTGGCAAACGTGAAAGCTCTGCATAGCACTGAGCACACAGATGGGTCTGAGGTTTATTTTAAAGACTGCGTTCACCACAGCTGAGGGCAAAGTCCAGTAAACATATGAGGTATCATCAAAAATCCAGCAAAATGGGATAATCCCCCTCCCCTGCCATGATACACAGGGGCAGCAGAAGTAAGTGCAGACATCCAGGGCATCCAAGTTTGCTCCACCCTCAGCAGCAGGGAGAGATCCAGGGGTCAGACCTGAAAAAGCAGAGATACTCTAAAACACAAGGACCAGCAAAGGCTTGGAGAGCAAAATATCTCCTGTGTAGCTTTGGCAGCAATCTCTGCAAGGGGTAGGTTGGCATTAGGGGTAGATTAACAGTTTTTTTCTTTCTGCACCTTCTGGGCTTTAGGGTGGGACCCTTATTTGCAGACCTCTATTTTCTCTCTTGCTCTTCCAGAGTGATTCCATCTCCCCTGGGTCTTCAGCTCTTCCCTCAGCCTTCAGCCTGCCATTGCCTCACCCCCTGGCAGGAGTTCAGTGATAATATAAATCCAAACTGTATTTGGTGGATTTAAGCCCAGCCTGCCTATCACTGTGCTTCCCAACAAGCAGACATATCAATGTTAAGGGAAAATTAAAAAGAAACTTAAAATACAAACCCTTTTGAGGAGACTCAGTTCAGAACCAGTTTGAATCTGATCATATTTTATGGTTTAAATATAAATTCCTTTAAGGGGAAAAAGAAAAGCCAATAAACAAAAGAGATAATGTAATGGAAATAATGTTTCCCTGCCCAGGACAGAGCTGCCAGCCTGAGCCCTGGCTGGCATTCACACAGAGCTGCCTCACACCTACTGGGTGAGGATGAGGCCCCACAGCCACATTTTATTGACACGTTGATGTAGTGCAAATAAAGTAGGGCTGGAGCTGTGGCTGCTACAGGCAAGCGGAAAGGAAATGAGCCAACTGTGATGTCTTCGTATACTTGCAGATTATAGGAATGTGTTTTCCTGGCCTAGTGGTAATCCAGACTCTGAACTCCCGTTCATTCCCATTCCTCTCTCCCATGACATAAAATAATTCCTCAGGACTGTGTATAACCTCCAAACTCCTTGGAGCTTGTTCTGTGCAATGTTACACCACTGGGGCTCCTCACACTGTTGTGTAATGGGTGAGATCACAGAGCAGCTCAGCCCCTGTGGCTTGCGCTATCTTGCCCGCCTGATGGTTAGCTGCACATTAAAAACTAAAGAACCATTCCTGCAGGATTACAGCCATAATTCTTAATAGTGACAGGAAATACTGACATGCAAGCGATCCAGACCAGCAAGAAATCCATTGATGTGGGGAACTTTTCTGCTTATGTCTATAAGTTCAGATGCTGTGGTCACAGTTTGGGAAATTCAGCCTTTATTTGTCTTACTGTGCTTTACAAACACATATGGATGGGTTAATTGTGGAGTCTGGTATGGGGGCAAGGACAAGAGCAGTGTCATATTTTCAGATGTGGTGTTTGGCCTCAAAATGTTAAACAGAAACCTGAACAGTAATCATGGATTTAACCTCTCAGCAGATGCACCCTGATGCTCAGATTAAAGTCTGAGAATGAGGAACTGCCATCCCATGGTAGGATTTTCCTCTCAGGTGAGTCATTGGCCTTTGCCAAACTCTTGTGTTAAACGGCTGTTGAATGAGAGGCAACAGAGCCCAAGAACTCCAGCTTCCTGAGTTTGCCCTCATTGAACAGTCAGGAGGGTTTTGCAGCCTTTTTATTTACAAAGAGCCTCTGGAAAATGCAGTTTGAAAATGAGCCTGGGATGGTTTGCTGAACTGTATCTTGATCGGGAGGTCTGAGCAACAGAGAAGGGACTCAAAGCTGTATCCTTGGTGACTTATTTAGCTTTCCAACCACAATTCAAATCTCAGTGCATCATCACATAAAAAGTGAGTGCACTTGATCAAAAATAAAGTTATTTGGAAGCTTCAGACAGTGGTCTGATGGTTGTGACAGAATCATAGAATTCTAGAATGGTTTGGATAGAAAGGGGCTTTAAAGATCATCCAGTTCCAACATCCCTGCCACAGGCAGGAATAACTTCCACTAGACCAGGTTGCTCAAAGACCCATTCAACCTGGCCTTGAACACCTCCAGGGATGGGGCATCCACAACTTCTCTTGGCAGCCTGCATATATTTTATATACATATATATATACATATATATATATATATTATTCACTAAAATTAAAATAACTAAAATTTGAAAAGCTTATCATATAGATGTGTGAATATGCTGATGCAGGACAGGAAAATAAGAACACACAGTATAGTCACTAAAAACTATTTAGGTCATCCAGGGAGTGTAAAAACTGTCCAGGCTGAAGGGACAGGAGCATCAGGCTCCCAGCAGCAGCCTGGCAGCTCATGGGAGG
>VYZP01022073.1:97215-117768 GCA_013400635.1 Hypocryptadius cinnamomeus
AAGGGGCTTTAAAGATCATCCAGTTCCAACATCCCTGCCACAGGCAGGAATAACTTCCACTAGACCAGGTTGCTCAAAGACCCATNTCCCTGATGTCTATTATCTGTCCTTCACTGTTGACTACATAGAGTTAATGGATAATGAAAATATGCTTTGGGAGAGATTTATACAACCACATTTTTATCGCTGGGTCATTTTCTGTTGGCCTGTGTGGCTATAAACTGAAGGGAATAGATTACTATAAAATAAGCCCTTTGGTCAGAGAGGATGAGCTGTGGCTGCAAAATGCCATTCACTGTCTAGAACAGGCTGAGAAGAGAAGATTGCAAATACCCAAGAGCTTAAACATTTACACTTGGAGGTAAAACAATGACATTTAGTCACCCTGGGCCTGGTGTTGGCATTGGCACCTTGCCCTCAGATCATTCTCTGGGCTGTTTTCCTGTAGCAATGCCATTCCAGGCTGATTATAGACCAACCCCAAGCCAGACAGAGGACAGGACTGTGCCTATGGGTCTAGCCTGAGGGCCACAAGATGAAGATTTGACAAGAAACTAGTTTCCCATTTACTTGATTAAATATAACTATAAAATTAAGATAAAACATTTCCACAGCTCACTAGAGGTGTATTGTGAGATGCACCACTGAATGTCTGTAAGGTGATTTGGAAGTGAAAAACATTTCAACAATGCAAAGCCCTGTCCTTATGAAAGACAGCTGATTGCTTCTTTTACTAGGCAACAAAGTCTAGAAAAGTAGAATAGAAATTAGCATGTCTCCAGATCCCTGGCAGCAGTCCTATCCCTGGCAGCAGCTGCAGCTCTGACACAACCTGATGCTGCAATCTTCTGGAGAGAAGAAGAAAGCTATCTAGCATTCAGTGATTTCAGGATGCCCACTGAATGCTGTTATTTATTCAGAGGGGTACTGCTGCATCCCCCAAATGAGGAGTTCAGGCCTTAATTCAGCTGCCATCACAGCGATTAGTGTGGCTTCAGAAAAATCTCACCATACCTTTATCACCAAATCTGCAGCATTTCTTACTCAAGGCCTGTGAGTGAAAGCTTTGACAAAAAACTGGCAATTGGTGTCCAGTGCATTTTGAAAACTGGCAAAACTATATGGTGGCAGAACAAGCATTGCTCTTGAAATTTTAGGAGCATTTGTGCAATGAGGATGAATGTTTGTATACATTTGTGAGTCTATGGGACACAGGACCATGAAAATCTTGGAGGGGCAGAAACATGCACAGTGCATGTCAGTAGTTCTCTTGAAGAAGGTTTAATCCTTAATTTTATTGAAGGACCTCTGTAGGATATACTGCCATGGAGACTGATAACTCCAGAGCACAGCAGGGGCATTTTATAGCCCTGTAGTGAGAAATTTTGCTATGCAGTGAGTTGCAAAATATCTTCTTATTCCCTCACTGCCAATATCCAGTTACCCACCATATTATTTGAAATATATTTCCTGACTGAACTGTTATTGCAGGGATGTACTGAAAAAGCAGTGCTGGCCTCTGCACTGCTTGTTTGGCTTCCAAAGGGCTCTTGGTGGGCTCCTACCCTGTTTGCTCTCACCTTCTGCTGCAGCTCACCATCCTTCAGCTGGGCTGGGGCAGAAGAGGATGTTTTTATTTCCGGTGGGGATGCTTTCAGTGATGCTGTGGGTGAGGGGGTTTCAGTCTCTGGTGTGCTCCCTCTCCCCTCCTGGGCAGGGCTGTGCCCTCTGCCCCAGGTGACACGGCTGTTCATGAGATAAAGCACACACAGCCTGGTGTGAAGTCTCAGTTTAACACACAGCAGTGCAGTTATTGTGAACAGGGATGGTTCAGCCACTGGGAACTGGAACAGGAGTCAAGCAGCCTCTGTGCCAGTCCCAGCTCTGCTACCCTGCGGGACCAGCGAGACCACAGGAAAAGGTGCAGGGCAAAGAGAGTACAAAAGTCATCACCTTCTCAAAGCCCTTCCCTTTACCTTAAATGCTGATTTAAATGAAATTGCTGATTTAAACTTGCATCTCAGGATCATCACCAACTTGTGCAGAACAAAATGCCTTCCCTTTCCATCCTGTAAGAAAGAGGCAAAATGACTTTTTAGGAAAGCTGTGTAATTCCTGCCTGAAATTAAAGTGCTGGCTCTTTTTGGTCCCTCCAAGCTATTTTTTTACAGTTCCTTAAGCCACAGATGAGAAGGAACAAAAGCATAACAAAAATCCAATTAAGGAAAAGCTTTGGGAAAGAGAAAGTGCTTGTTGTTTAAATGTGAGCTATAAAGGTAGCCAAGAAAGGTGGGTTAAATGCAGAGCCTAAATATCCAGCAGCCATAGTTGTTACTGAGCCTCTGCACCATCAGTGATGCAGCAATACTGGTTTGGGTTTTCCCCTCCACTCTCCAGGTTCACATGTGAGCAGGTCTCCACAAGCTACCCAGTTACTGGTCTGATGAAAAATTGGTTTGAAAAACAAAACCCTGTTAGAAAGTGTATGAACAGGCAAAGTAACAGTCTTGGAGCTCTGGAAAAAAATCTTGGCTCCAAATTATTCTACATTGGGAAAATTCATCAGGTGCCAAGAGAAAATGAAACAGCCTTGTTTTGATTTCCACCCATTCCAGATGATCCCTAGTCTCCAGGCTGAGCTTATCTTTTTAAAGAGGGCTTCTTATTCAGTGAGCCACAAGCAGTGACTGCAGGGAGAAAGCATAGCCTAGTTTTACGTAGGATGTTTCAGCTGCCCATGAAAAGATCTTCATTCCCTGAATGTCGCAAAACCTACACCACCAAACTGTGCCATAAGTGATGTGCACTGCAACAGGATTTCCTTGTACTCCACCAAACACAGACAACCTGAGACCCACTTACCCTGTTCACCCACTGAAAAGGAAATGGGATGAAGAATTAGAAGAAGGAACAAGATAATGAATGCAAACACATTTGCCATTCATTCCTCACCTGACTTTTGTACAGGCTCTTTCTCCTCTGCCTTTCTCTCCCTTTGACCTGTATGTCTAAAACCACTCTGGAGGGCTTCTGCCTTTTTCAGTTTGCTGGCCTTGGTGGAAGGAAAAATTCAGCTTTATTAATTTAAGCTATCTGGCAAAAGGCTTGTTTTCTCAGACGGCTGCACACATGCAAAAGGCCACAGACACAGCAGTGCTAATCCACTAGGTAAAAGGAAGACAGAGTTTTATGGGAAAGAAGTAGTTTTATGCAGATAAATGACTGAATCTGCTGCTAGACTAGATCAGAAGAAAATAAATCAGCTCACTCTATGGATTAAATTCTGCCTGTGGCACAAAAAGGGAGCACAGCTGTACTAAGGGCAGCATTGGGCCCTGGGTATATATTTGGTTAATTAGATATTTTTCCTCTTTCCCAACCAGGAGAGCTTTGTTTTATGTCTGCACCTCTCTCTGGTCTAGCCAGCCCCAAAATGACGGAAATGCCTGTTCCATGCTGCTAAAAGGCACAGGGATTCCTGTCTTTGGCAGGGAAATCAGGGAAAGCTGATGAGATCATATACATGTGTATACATATATGTGTGTATATATATGTGTGTGTGTGTGTGTGTGTATGTATCACCTCTTCTGGAAGTCATGAGCACTGACAGGTCTTAGTTCAAACTGAAGTAGCTCAGGTATATGCAGGGATCTGATTGTACATATTATTCAAGTAAATATGTGTGTAGATATATACAAAAAATGCACATGTGGCTGCATACTCCAAGTGATGTATTTCCATATGAACTCGTTCATCTTGAGAGGCAGGCAAGGAGCAGTTTCTGGAGCAGCTTTCTGCTGGAAAGACTGACTAAGAGTGATCTCCCTTTGGTCATTTAATGAGTGGTGGGGTCAGATTAAGATCTCTGAGGCTTTCAACATTTAGCTTTCTTTCTCCAGCCTATTTGTCTTTCTTTCTTGTATTATGCAAGAGATGAGACGCTCTGATAAAAACTCTTCTTGTGAGAGAACATGACTCAGTTTTCACAAGTGGATACCCCATGAAACACAGCCATCATTCCCTCATAAGTCTTCATATAACCAAAATAATATCAGAAGTGGAGGCAGGAGAGAAGCAGGGTCAGAGGGGTGAAGTGGAGGAGGAAGTCATAAACTTCCTTCTGTATTATTTGCACTTAGATCCTACAGCCTCTGAATCACAGCTATGTGCACAAATAAGTCACAGTCATCTGCAGGAGAACACCACAACTGGAATCATCACCCTTTTTACTCCAGAATTTTCAAGGTTAAAGTATTAGTGGCATAATGTATTTGTACACATCCAAGTTATACCTCTGCCATGGAGGGGGGTCCCATTCCCCTAATCTCATTCAACTGTCAAACATCTCTTGAATGGGTCTGGGAAGAAAATCTAATGGAATAAACCACATCTTTACCCACCAAGGGAGACAAAAACTTGAAAACTCATTGTTTTTTCAGACCCAAGAGTAGATATACCTAATTCAACCACAAATTTTTGGGCTGAGCAGGGTTCATGGCACAGCCAGGAAGACTAATTCTTTCCTGTGCAGGAATTACCATGTTAAACTCCATGACCTGGGTTACACAGGAGGTCAGATTAGATTATCACCGTCCAAAATTCTGCTCCCAGAAACCAGTTTCCAGTGCCCATCTGGCTGCAATCCCAGGTAAACATGAAGAAAGAGGAAAAGCAAGCATGTGGTCAGGGTATCCCGTTTCTGTGTGCTGCGGTGGAAGGGCTCTCACTGCTGTCGGTAAGAAGGCAGCAGACATTCCTGAAAACAAGAAAAACTTTAGCAGATGTCCAGGAGGGATTTTTAGGGTCATGAGTGGCCAACATGGAGCCCTCCTAGCATGGCCTTGTGTGCATGCAGGTAGTCCCTGTTGCTGACTCAGGGTTCCCAGGTGCCCTGAACTTGGTTAAATACAGAGAAACTCCCCCATGGCAAAGTGAGTCCCAGAGGTACAAACCATTGCAAAGGGCAATGCTGCCAGTTTGCTCCACCCATTCCAGGACTCTCCTCTGGGCCATTATGTTCCTGCTGGAGAAGAGGATGCCCTATGCAGCCATTCAATAACCATTTCTGCCCCAGTGAGAGACCAAACAAGCTTTGCTGCCTGTCTTCTCTGTGCTGCAATAATCAGCCCACAGAACAGACCTGGAATGGTGTATTTCCATGCCATGGATACCCACAGTCATGCCAGCCCCATACATCTGAAGGCCACAATATAACTGAAGAGATAGCAGCTCTCTCCAGTCAGCCTAAGCAGCAGAACTTTTACTTCTCAAAGAGCTGAAGGAACATCTGCTCAGTAGCTGCTCACCTGCCAACACAGGCAGCAGAGCCTGTTTCTCTGGTTTGTTGGTGCTCACTTCCAGCTCACAGTTATCCCTAAAGCTCCAGAATCCCTTTTTAGCGCCTCCTGTGTGAAATGCTTAGGCAGATGGTACCAGCAAGGCTTAAGCTTTCTTTTGAGGTGCCATGAAATCACCTGCCCATCCCTGATTACCAAACAGTGGCCTCCATCCACTTGTCCTGTCCCCACCCCTGGGAGGCTGGTGAGCCCAGAGCTGCTCTGTGACTAACGCAGCATGAGCAAGCCAGGAGGCCATCGGCCACCTAAATCAGCTGAATCAGAGCAGCAGGGGAAAGGAAAAAAAAAGCTATATGAACAAGCACTAATCGCTCACAAGCCGCAGCACGAACATCAGGCACATTAGTGAGTCACGGGTGAAATGTGTGACAATGACTCCGGTGAGGGTGGGAAGGGCTTCACGCCTGGGCGGGAGCGAGGGCGTGCGGTGGAGACACAGCCCCACCAGCCAAGTGTTTCCCACGCACATTCCTACACTCCATGCACTATGAAATTCGGTCAGAAGATAAGGCATGGAAGCAGAAAGAAATTCCTAGGAGGAAAGCGAAACAGAAAAACAAAACAGCATGGTAATTTCTTGCTTGTGAAGAGCGGTATTTCCATGTGCAGGCTTGCTCCACCTGCAATTTTACATATGTACAGTGATTTCTGATACATGCCTCTGGTAAGAAGCTTGATCTGTCTCAGGAAAATCGCTTTCTTGTTAATTTACTATTTGATATATATGTAAAACAGCATACAATATAGCCTCAATCCACTGAGACTCATGCCTTCAGGGTTGTGGGTAAAGGAAAGAGTACACAAAAGATAAACCAGAGGGAGAACTAAGCTAACAGCTGAGCACCCTGGGTTCAGAGCAGCCCCTGGTGTTCTTTTTGTCATGATTACCAGCACTGTGGTAGCACCCACAGCAGTGCATGGTGCTATAGTTACACACAGCAGGTGCCTATCAATGGGCATCCCTCAGCAGTGCAACCCTGATGCTGGACAAACAGAAAAAACCCAACCTAGGGATTTTCGGGGTAATGGGAGACAGACCCTTTGGTGGTGCTGAACTGGGTAAGTCTACTAACTGGAAATGCTCAAGGTCAGGTTGAATGGGGCTTTCAGCAAGCTGCAGTAGTGGAAAGTGTGTCCCTGCCCATGGTAGGGGACCTGGAACTGAATGATCTTTAAGGTTCCTCCCAACCCAAATGGTTCTGTAATCCTGAAAGTCCCCCATGAGTCCCTGCATCTAAACACTTTGCAGCAGAAGAGCATTTCTGAAGGAGTGCTGCCTGTCTAAAGGCCCACACACTCCAGACGCCACCTCAGAAGCCATCTGTGCACGATGGGTAAATAGGTGAGAAACCCCTGCTCTGTAATGAGAGTATTGTTTCAAGCAGTGACCTCACAGCCTGCCGTGTGCTCCCCGCGGTGTTTCAGTCAGCTGCCCTGACATGCCGGTGCCTGCCGGGACACCGGCCCCACGCCCAGCCCCGGGGCGCTCCGTGCCCGGTAACAATGGAGCAGAGCTCCAGGGCGAGCCAAAATGCGATTACAAAAGAGACCTGAGCTGCAAAGGAGCCCTGAAACACTACAGCAGCATGGCAAACAGCGGTCCGGAGCTCCCCCAGCCAAACCACTCACTGGGTGTTGATGCAGCCAAAAAGCATTGGAGGCAGCAGCCTGGAAGAGGGAGACGCCCCTGGCCCAGCTCCGGCAGGGGAGCCCCCAGCCCATCATTCCAGAGCAGCTCCTTCCGCCAGTCCCGGCACACGGTGAGCTTTCCATGCAGCCAGCTTTGATTGCAACACAATGACTTGCAGTGTATTACAATTAAGCAAGCAGTTAAATCATTTTTCAGATCAGGTCCTAACATGAGACAAGATGCAAAGACAGCTTCATGGAGGAAACGAAGGGAGGAGAAAGGGAGGAGCGCTCCAGACGTGCTGTAATATAAACCAACAGCGCACCCGCCCTGATGGCTGCCAGTCTGGGTGCTTTTCAAACACACCTGATAATGGGAGGTAAATGCCAGAAGCCCAGACAGACCGAGAGCCCACCACAAGCCCACAGGGTGACCCATCTCCTGTGTGGCTCACGTAGCTCTGCACTCTGTTCACCCCAGTGCACGGTGCGCAGCGATGCCTCGTGGTTCAGGGCTCCATGGGTTTTGTGTTGTGTGGGCACGACCCGACCTGAAAGCCCAAGTGTGCAGAGCTGTGTTGCTGGCAGAGACTGCCAAGGCAAGCCCATGGTGCCTGCAGCTCCCTGCTCCCCTTCTTGCTGCCTGCCTGCAAAATTTTCCAGCAGCTCAGCACGTCTTTTGTTGTTTATTCTGCTGACCTTTGTACAAAAAACAGACTCTGTCTTTTGCAGTGAAGAGGACACTTGCAAAGAGCTTGCCAGGTATTCACTGGCTCCTGGAGCAGCTTTGGGTGCTAACAGAGAGCTAAACAGCCTTGAGCATCCCTCATGCCTGTGAGTGACTGGCTCCAAGGTCATCTTTCTGTGGATGTGTGAGTTTTAGTTCACACCATCAAGTACAGGTGCCTGGGAGGGGCTGTAGGACATGTGCAACAGCCCTTCACAGACCCTTTTGTTAGATATTAATGAGTTACCATGACCCTGGCTTCCAGGTCTCCATTCAGTTCACACCAGTTCCTCTCAGGCAGTGTGAGTTGTGCACCTCTACCATTGGTAACACTGGAGCAGCTGGCTACTTCTCTATCACAAATATACACTCGTTTTTATAGCAAAGAGATTGAGCCTACTTCCATCCTAGTATGAAATGAAAAGTACCCATTTTTCTCCTTTTTTCAGTCTCGCCTCTGGCCTTTCCACCATCATTATATGGCAATAAGGACCTAGTTTCAGTTCTCTGAAATGTTTTTTGCATCCCAAGAATGTTCTTTTCTAATGATGCCCTTCTCCCCTCCCCAAAACAGTTTTTTTTTTTTTTTAATTGTGAGTTAGAGTGAGGCCCTGGGACAGACAGGCAGAAACATCCTGGGAAGGCTCAAGGCTCTTCTTTTCCATAATTTTCATGGGGCTGAGGACATCTACAGTCCTAGCCTGGCCCCAGGCTAGGGGCCAAAAAAAAAAAAGATGGGTGGAGAGCCTGGCTAACACCTGCTGCAACCCTACCATGTCTGGCAGGTGTTGGAGAGGCTTGGGAGACCAGACACCCTCTCCATGATGGAATGGGGTTACAAGATCCCATGTCAAATGAAGCTGTGGCTAATACAAGCTCTGTCTGGGGCTGCTGTATTGAAACTGCATTGAGCACTGAGCTCCTGGTGCCACTGAAGCACTCTGCCTTCCCCAAACTTCCTGGGAAGTGTTTTGAACTTTATTTTTAAAGTGCAATTAATCACAGAGCAGGGCTTGAAATAAGTCCAAGTGCAATAAAAGCAGCAGAGCCTGCTCAGCCCAGTGAGCATTGTTCACCACGGCCTGACTTCAGGCATCAGGAAACTTCCAGATGTAACTTTGCCACTCCTGGCTCCTGCAGGAATCTTAAATGCTTCCATCTGTACAGGGGAAAGACTTCGGAAAAGCAGCTCTCCCTCTCCTTTTACTTACATTCCTCCAAGCAGCAAGAGTTATTCTCCCACAGCCTCTGCAATTTCTGCTGGCTTCACCCTCATTGACGGAATACTGCACCCTGCCATTCCTTGCTGCTCCCATCCCCTGGCAGGGAGCATCCTGATGGAGCCCCTCCGTGGAGCGAGGACAGGCCCCTCCATCTGCTCCTGTTCTGCCTGTGGTTTGCAGAATGCTACAGGAAGGCATTTTCTCACGCTATTAAGTTTTCACTAGATGTGGAGGGGGATCAGGAATGCCTCGGATGGCGTAAAAATTCCCTTCTTGGTTTGGTTATTAGGATCTAGAGGCAGCAGCAGGCAAAATTATAGCCTGCATGAAATCTGAGTCTGCTGCTCTGCCCTGGGTGAGGAGTGCACCCCGTCCCCATTCCAGGTCAGGCCAGCCCAGGAGCCTCTTCAGTTTCTCCTCAGGCCTCCAAACGCAGGAGTAACTTGTACCTGAGCAGGCTCCCTGTTTTTGCCCACAGTCTGAGGGTCAGGCAGCTTTCTGGCTAAAAGGCCCCAAAATAGCACTTCCAGCTTAGCTGCTGCCCTGGGGAAGTTGTCCTTCACTCAGTCTGCTGTTTTCTTTCCAAGAAAAGGCTGCTCTTTGCTGCATGTTCATCACCTTTTCCTCTTTCCCAAACACTTCTAAGTAGAGCCCCATGCACTAGCTCTGTAGATGCTCCTAATGCTCCCAGTTACATTTAGCTCCGTGGTCTGTGCTCTGTGAAGCATTTACAAATGTAAATTAATTGATTTTTTCACTCTCAGAGGATGGAGGTGAGCAGGGGCTACACTCCTTTTGCAGATGAGGAGGCTGACATAGGAGAGGTCCGTGGCTTCTCACAGGGCCACACAAGGGGTGAGTTAGATCAGAAAGCTCTGGCTCAGAAACTGCTCAAACCACCAAACATCAGGGCAGAGGAAAATGGGAAGGAGCAAGTCCAAACCAGAAGTGAGCAGTGCCCAGGACTATAAATAGTTTCATCTGACACAGCTTTTGTGAAGCTCATGTAAAACGCAGAAAAGGCTGGTGTTGCCCTGGGGTTTATGGCTGTGTTTCTTTCCAAAACCCCGCAGATCACTCAGCCCCCCAGTACCCAGATGAGTCCTGGAAATGAAAGCCCAGTGAAGCAGTTTGTGACCACACAGACCTTGTCTGTGGCCAGGGCTTTGGGTGCTATCACAACAAAAGCAGTAATGAAGTACAGCTGCTCAAAAGCAAACCTGCACACGAGGCCTTGGAAGAGTGGAGCAGTGAGTGAGAAACAAGGAGGAGCACGGGAGAGAGGAATGGAGATGCCTGACAAGAGGAGCTCTGGTAATCCAGGATCTCTGGAGAGAGCTAAAATGCAGTATTGTTTACCTGTCTGCAGTATGACTGGATGTGTTTGCACCCAAAACCAGAGTGGATGTGTTCAGAGATGTAACTGCCTGCCCTGTGCTCCTGGCTGGGAATAAACCAAAGCCCTGCTGTTTGGAGAGGGGGGAATGTGACTCAGCATGGAGGAGCTCCAGTCGTCCTGCCAGCATGCCAGAGCTGCTGTCCGCAGGCTGTACGTGCCCCCAGGCCACATCTTCTGAGAGGAGGGATGTTTTCATAGACACTGTGCCAGAGC
The DNA here is from genome assembly GCA_013400635.1 of Hypocryptadius cinnamomeus. Classification (NCBI taxonomy): domain Eukaryota; kingdom Metazoa; phylum Chordata; class Aves; order Passeriformes; family Zosteropidae; genus Hypocryptadius; species Hypocryptadius cinnamomeus. Next base: position 107,764 of record VYZP01022073.1, read on the forward strand.
AGAGGCAGGATGCAGAGACACACAAGTTACTCATCCTGGCTTAAACCCCACAGGATGTCTCAAGTGACTGAACCGTAGGCTGAAATAGAGACTTAAACTATCAGTTTGTGGATTTTGGCAATAAGTCATTGGCTGCAGGGAGGGCCAGCATGGGATGACCAAGTAGATAACCCCAAATGACAGCAGAAAAAGCTGCCAGATGGAGTTGTCTGTTTCTGAGGGGTTTTGGCATCACTAGTGGCTGTCAATGCCCAGGCCCTATTATGGCAATATCGGAGCAGAGAAATTGTGGTCACAGGAGGAACAATGCTTATTTTTTGTTCATCTGCGCTGGGTGATTTTTGTAGCTGTTTATAAAATTTTGAAAACAAGAAGTTTCTGTCTTCTCCATTTTTCTGCCAGTGCAGCTTCTGTTTCTGAGAACAGTCCCCAGATGGGGAGCAGTGGAAATGAGATGTGAAATGAGAATTCAGATTTCACATTAGAATCAGAAATTAGGAACAACGGTTAGCTCACCTCTCCACTTCTATGCAGGACAAATTAATTCCCTCAAATTTTCAATGCTTTCAGTGTTATTTGCTTAATCTGATGGAACAGATCTTTTATTAGGAAATTAAAATGTTGTAGCATGATTCATCAGGAAGCAGATAAAATATATTTAAGGAACTATGTTAAATTATGATATGTCTAAACATGTATAATAAAGCAAGGATTTTCATATCCAATTTATACAGAAGATTGTAAGAGATTTATTGGACCAGACATTCTAATGTATGTTAATTTTGGGTGTAATAACAGAAATGCAAAACAAACTGGAAGACAACACCTGTGACAGTTGTGACATAGTGGAAATAATTCAACACCACCCATTAAAGCTGAACAAAGAGAAAGGAAACTGAGAAGTCAGGAAGATGATACCACAGAAGAAGAGAATGAGCTGTTGCTCCTCCAGAATCAGACATGGTTTCTGTCTTTGCCATTTCTTAGCTCATTACCCCTAGAACAGGCTCCAGCTGTAGTGCATTGACTTAGCAGAGTCAGCCATCCTATTTCACAGCTACCTGCTCATCAAGTCTTTCACTAGAAACGAAATCAAAACCACTTGTGATAGCTCTGTTAACTGCCAGCAATCTGCTGACTGGGTTTGGAAGCCATCACCCTCACCTTTCAGGTTGTAAGGTTTTCCTCACTTGTTTGCCCTTTTCCTTGGATTCTTGCTCTGTTTTCACCCATGTATCCAAAGTATCACAGACAGCAGTTCCTCCACAGTTGCACAGACTGCTGTCCCAAGGGGGTTCAATAATATCTGTGTAGAGTAGGCAGGATTATGATGTTTTGAATGTTTCCTAGTGGTGGTTTTATTTACAGTGCTCCTCGTTTCAAGGATTACTTGTGATTTCTTGTGACTGATAGTGTTACAGATGTTGCACTGGAGCTGTGATGGCAGCTGGAGTGCACAATGTGAGAACTGAAATTCTGTTTAAAGCTCCTGCAGTAACCCAGGAAACTAATATTCATTTACCTCCCATTCCATTCAAATACACATGTGTGGACACTATGGCCAGATGGCAGCCTGTACAACATTTATTTCTGCAGCTCTCTGAGATACTTTACAGGAGATTTTCTTTAGGATCCACATCGAATGGTGTTGCTATACTAAACTTGTTCAGCTGGCCTGATTCACTCTGGTCAGATATATGTAAGGGTATGTTTCAAACTTTTTTTCATGGGAAGAAAAAAAGTAAATAAAAAGAAAAGTACATCCTAGCTTATTGCTGCATTCTGCAAAGGTCTGTTCTCTTCACCAGGGTTTATTTTGGCAGACCAGAGTGCACAGATCTGCCTGTGGGTGTCATTTCCAAGCATGTTTGCTGTTGAAATGATCAGCATCTGATCCCTTCCTATGCAGAAGTCTGGTTCCCATGATCTTTTTAGAAGTGGAAGGGAAATAAAAATGTGATTAAAACATCACAGTGCCTTGTATAAAGGTACCCTATGATCAAGCTTCAGGACTTATCTCTGCCTGCATGGGGTCAAACAAAATGACATGCATAAAAATCTGGACCTCATTCTCTCTAGGTTATAAACCTACAATACCTGGGTCCTAGCTTAGAAAATCTTCTGTTATCTCTGTTCCAGGGGATGGTTCCTGTGGATTATTGAGCAATTCAGTTGCTCACGAAGCCTAACAAAGTGCTAGAGCCCCTCAGCCCTCAGGTACCTGTGCAAAGGGTCCTTCACCTGCTCAGCCACTCCCTGCTGAGATGACAAGTGCTCTGCTACTGCCTGAGCTCCTTTTCATTAAGGACTGTCATCGGCATGTGTTTGTTTGCCCAAACCAGCAGAGTTCTCAGGCTACCCCTAACTCACTCAGGCTGCACCAAGGACTCATGGCATCCTTCTCCAGTAAATGTGAGGGGATGCTGGTGCAGTAGCAGCTCCTTTTGCTTAGAGACCTTGAGAAACCCAAAGGTAATGTAGGGTGACAAGTGCTGGGGACCCGGACAGGAGGTAAAAAGAGAGCTTACATAGAGCTCTATTGTTATAGCAAAAATAAATAATAATAGCAACCACAATAAAAGCTGTGACGAGGACAAGTGTTGATTCATGCCAACATCCTCAGGATACACAAATATATATATACACACACACATAAGCACACTCTTGAGCCTGCAGGTACCAAAGTTGCATAGATAAATATCCAGATAGTTGTCACATGCATTTTACTTCTGTAGCACTTCCCACTCAAGGATCTCAGGGACCTTTGTGGACATCCACAAACAGCTGAAGTGAATAAATACTGAATGTGCACCTCCAGTGAGGAAATCCTGGCCCTGCTCTGAGCAGGGATGTTGCACCAGATGGTCTCCAGAGATCCCTTCTGCCTCCAATGATTCTGTGAAACAGCCTGAAACAACATGGGAAATCTGGGTTAGGATCAGATCCTTTGAGTCAGCTCTGAGCACACCATTCATCAGACCACTTCTTAGGACTCAGATGGATGGAAGAAGTAGTTCCCCTCTAAGAAAACTACCATCAGGAATTTTATGCTGATCCCACCTACTGCCTTCTAAGGAAGTTGGACTTTGATACTCCTTGAGGGTTCCTTTTAATTCAGGATATTGTATGATTCTATGGCTAGTAAAACTTCATGTTTTTTCAAAGTCTTAGAAAAATTATACTCAACAAGGCAAAGTTCCTTCTTTGGATGAGTGTTTCCAAAGATCTCAGGCCTTGACTTGCTTCTAGTTGAATCCATGGGAAAAAATTAACACATTAATTCAAAAGGACTTGAGTGAGGCTGGTACATGGAAAATTCCACCGTGTCGCTTTTAGTGAATAATGACTCTAATTAATAATAATCAATTTTCTCTTCTGGTGCAATGGTGTACTTGGGTAAAATGGTTGCTGCTCTTTACAGTGACAGCTGTAACAGGTATGTTCAGTGCTAGGTCAAGTGGCACTGGATCTATTTTTCCTCTTTTCTCCAAGTGGCAGTGCACAAATGCCTTGCACACAGGGACAGACAGACATCCATATGCACATAGCCCAAAATGACTTGAGCCCATCACCCTTCAAGTAGCTCTGGTCCATGTGGTTGTATGAGATTATTCTGATTATGTCTGTTGCATCAGATCATTTATGTTCTCCTTTTTGTCTCCTGTGTTGTCTCTTTTCAGGGCTTCCTCACTGCAGCTTCTTTTCCTTTGCACATTGCATACCTTGTTTAGATAAGATATTCAGATTTGGATATCTTAGTCAGCTTCCATGGTATTTAGCTCCACAAAACCTTCTGGTAAGACAAACCAAGCTGCTTGCCTTAGTGGTTTAGTTTATCCCTGTCATAAAACTTAAGCCTGCTGTGATGGGGATGTGTGTGGGTAATGGGACAAGCCAGTTGGGAAAATGCAGAGGGGGAGAGGTATGTCACTGCTGAGAATATTTCATTCACCATTCATGGGGAAGAAAGGTCACTGAGAGTGAGCCATAAAGTGGATGAATTGCCCAGGCAAGATATACAGACACCAGAGGTCGTACATTAAGTATGACACTTTTTATGAAACTCATTTAAAGGGGGGTTCTGTATATCCTAAATTTTATTTTTCTTCTGACACAGGAAAATTCCCTTAGGCTACCAGCATCAGCTGTTCTCTGTTATGCTGCCATCTGTTATGTAAAATAACTAGAATTCCTTTTTTCTCCTTCCCCCATGGCTTTCCTGTTTTTCAGCTTTGGTCAGTTTTGTCTTTTTGGCTTTCTTTTATGATGCAAAATAGCTTTTTACTTGTTAAATAAATAAAGTACTGCCAGAAAGACTTAAATTATTTATCTTTACATATAAAATGCATCAATTTGTTTTTACAGTAGTCATTTGAGAAATACCCATTGCTTTGCTTTCTAGTTGCTGACTTAAATCACAACGTGTTCCAAATGTATGGGGCATTTATGCTGGGAGTTGAGGCAAGTCCCCTGTGATGGTATGGTGATGTACTTCAGATCCGAATCCAGATTCAGACTTTTAAACATTTTTGAAATGGAAATGTTATTGAATTAAGGGTTTGGATTTAGAATTTTCATTCATTTAGGGTCCAATACTCAAATGAGTGGGTCAGGAACTAAATATATGTAATATTTATACTGTCAGTCTTTAACAGGGTGCTCCATAGGCACCATTGAAGTCTTTGGTGACTTGTTAGGTTGATATGGACTTTGGAAATATGTGACACATGCTGTAAAACGGACTGCACAGTTGTGTTGTTATTTTAACTCTTTTCTTAAAATTATAACTGTTATTTTATTTTTTCTGGTGAGCCTCAGACAATTTTTAGGACAAGCCCTCAGCACATTTTCCTGTGCAGGCTATACATTCACTGTTTTTCTAAATCTGAAGAAATAAACACTGTACATGAAGAAAATTCAAATTCTATCTGACCAAAGGGGTTTTACAGAAAAATGACTCTTCTGCAGATTTTCAGATGACTGTAGTAAACCCAGGGTTTAGCAGTCTGTACTGCCCTCAGAAGACAGCAGATGCTGTGATGCAATGTCTGTCCTTCCAGCTCCCCTTCCCCCTGGGGGTCTGGGCAGTTCCCTCTGTTCCCTCAGCTGGTGGAAATGATCTTGGAGTCTGCAAACTCTCTGCATCACCAATCTCTTTATAGAAGTTTTTACTTTATAAATGTAAGGGACAGTGGAGCTTTTCTGTATGTTAACCTCAATTTTGAGCTAGATTTCCAGGAAGAGGGAAAATGTGATTGCATGGGACCAGCCACAGGAAATTACTGATCCTCTGCTGTTATAAAAGGGACAAGAAGAGAAAAGGTGTTCACTGCCTGGTGCAAAATAGCTCTTCAGTGAACTTTTGTGGGGGAACTGGGAGGGAAGAGGCTGAGGTTTCTTCCTGGATCTGAGAGGAGTGACAGGATCTGCTTTCACTGGGGTCTGTTGTGTCTGCTGGCCTCCAGCAGATGAGCTGCTGGAAATTGCACAGAATTCATAACCTTTATGCATTCCTAAACCACTCAAACTCTTTTTTTTTTTTTTTTAATCTTTCAGAAGAAAAGCCACAAAACTCACACAAAGCCTGTTTCTCTGTGTAGGTACTAACTTGTCACCTGCTCCACAAATTCAGAAGTAAAATGCATGTGACAACTATCTGGATATTTATCTATGCAACTTTGGTACCTGCAGGCTCAAGAGTGTGCTTATGTGTGTGTGTATATATATATTTGTGTATCCTGAGGATGTTGGCATGAATCAACACTTGTCCTCGTCACAGCTTTTATTGTGGTTGCTATTATTATATCCACCTTCCCTGGATAGCTCCTGCTATTTAAGTGATCAGGTTGTCCTGCCCAGGAGCTGACTGTCCTAAGGGCCAGCAGCAATGGGCTTGTGGGCCCCTGCTTTGAGGAAGGACTAAGAGACAGAGATGATGTATCTCATACCACTTCAATTCAGATACTTAAATTTTAGGTCTCAGCTCTTCTGAGACTCCATTAAAGTAATTAGAGGCAAAATAGGAATTTGGAGGAAAATTTTCTTCCTATCTAACTTTGACATTTGCCTTTGAATGAGACAAATACCCCCCTCAGCATGGTCCTTTGATGCCACAGAGGGCAGAGGAAAGCTAAAAACAACTTTTATACATTGAAATTCAAGTGAAGCTGATTCCACCTGAAGTCTGTGCCTGATGTGTACCAGGAGGAGCCTGTGAAGACACAGCAGAGCTGAAAGCTGGCAAGCAGTGAGCTGACACTGAGCACAGCAGACTGGGAAGTGTCCATGGAGATGCTGACCAGATCAGTGGCACCACCACAGACACAACCAAAATTGCTTGAACTCACTGTCAGATGCCAGTCAGACAGAACCAAATGCAGCTGCACAGAGATGTCACTCACTAAGGTCCCCTGGGGTGAAGAAGCAGTGTTTTTTAGAGGTTCCTCTGCTGGAGTATCCAGCATGGAGGTGTGCTCACTGTGAGGGAATTACCCAGACTTCAGTCTTGTAGCACCACACTGGTAGACTGAAGAGATTTCCCTCTTTTATAAGAAATCATGCTTTCTTGGATCAGTTGGGGAAATTGGCAATAAATAATGGCTTTGACCATTATGCCTTAAAGGCTACTAAATATGGGGGAAATTACACATATGCAGTTTTTACTCTGTGCAAGCCCTCTAAGAAGGGGCTGCACATGGTATATTTACTGCAGTATTTTACAGCAATTCTCTGGTTAGGAAACTGCAGGACAGCTGTAACTAGCAAGTTACCAAAGTCACAGGACAGTGGAGTTTGCTCCATGAGATGTGTCTTCTGGGGGCTTTAAAGGGAGTTTATAGGGATTTGTATATTAGGAAATTTGAGCCAGGACACTGAGATAAACCTTTCTGTTACATGACAGGCACACTGAGCACTGTGGTGAGTTGCTGAAACTCCCCAGTCATGACTGCATAGCATGTTCAGTATCACTAACAGAAACAAGGGATTTATCAGTGGGAAAAATCCCAATAACTCATCCTGTCTGCCACTTCAGAATGATATGTACTCAGATTTCTTCTTCTTCCACTGACTTGCACCCACCTTCAGGGATGGGACAAGAGCAGCTGTTCAAACACTATGTAGCAACCCTAAACCATGCAAGGAAGTGGAAAGATTTATCATTACTCTTCATCTTCAAGGAATTCCTGGAAGATGGTGGAAATTACTTGTCATCCCCAAGTATACCATGTCTCTTCTGACAAAAGTATGCCAAGGTTTCTCTAGTGTCCCAGCACATGACTTCTTTGTTTTGTGCCCACCAGAGGAAGGACCCACCATTGCAAGGCTCATGGAAGAAATATTGAGTTTTCAGATCAATTTTGATGAATTGAGAAGAAGTGAGTGCTATGACTGAGAAAGCCTCATTTAATGGGAGTACTGAAGTCCACGTGCTCTGAATTTTATTTTTTCCTAATCTTTCTGAAAATGCAGAGAATGCAAAAGATTTTATTTACAAATCTGGGCAGAACTCCTTTTGCTTATTTCTGGCCATTTCTGACTCTCCTGTTGACACATCACTTGATGCCCTTCTCTACAACCAATATTTTTGTCTCCCAAAAGGAAGTGGAAGAGGTGTTCCCATGTGATTATTTTCAGGAAAATAGTCCCAACTTGATGATAGTGTAGGCATATTTATCTAATAGTGTTCTTCTAGCTGTGTTAAGGAGGTATCCTGAGAAGTGCACTGCAAAGGAGATGTACATGATCACAAAGGTGACATCTAGCATTGCACTGGGAAGAATTGCAGTTAATTTACTTAAAATTCAGACACGGGGCTGGGCTGGCAGCACTTCTCTGCTTTGTTCAGGGTGCAGGACTGGCTCCAGAGCCCTCAAAGCACAAAGAAAATCAGAAACAAGGAAGCTCTGCTGCATCTTCATGATCCAGATCTACTGTGCTAGTGATACCTATCACCCATGTTACAGAGGTAGAGGGTTGGATCCTTTGGCTGGACTTTGGGTCTCTTACACAGGCTCCCCAACACCAGAGCAGAGCAGCTAAAAGTGAAAACCTATCTGAGGCTTCACACATCTTTACTTTTGGACAATGAAGCCTCTATCTCTGCTTGACAGATCCAATATTGCTCCTGGCATGGATTTAAGCAGCTGTAATGTCAAGGATTTACAAAAATTCAAGCAGCAGAGTATAGCCCAGGGCTTCAGCAAGCACAGTTTAAATGGTGTAATTAGGCATTTACTGAGATGTTTCTTGGTGTAAATTGTATTACCTGTTCTTCACACTTGCTTACAGCCTTTGTTAGCAGAGACAAATGGTACTATAATAAGTCCTATTGAAACATTCAACATATTTTAATGCTGGGTCAGTAAATCCATAAATTCCAGCATTTATTAGAAATGTAATCTTCATACCTCATGGAAAAGGAGCTGTTTATTATGAACCAGGTCCATTGGACTTCACATGTCTTTCAGGTATGGCCTACAGAAATCCAGGCTGGAAGTGCAGAGGAGCAGGGCTGTCCTGGCAGACTGCACAGTGCCTTGCTGAAGACTTCTTTCCTCCCTCAGCCTTCATCCCTCCCTCTTGTCTGTCTGGACTGCAACCTCTCCCAGTGGGGGACTCTCCCTTGCTCATATCAGGTGGTCCTAATGTAGACCAAAGTCTGTGACCATTTCTCTAGCATACACATATAAAACATTTTCAGAGGAATAACAGGAAATTTGGAAGTGGGAATTGATTTTCCTTTTTGAGCTCTCTGCAATGGGAGATGCTTACCAATCTACCCGGAGCCAACAGGTCATGTAATCCTTTTTTCCCCTCTCACCCTGACCTTGGTACAGCTCTGTTATATCAAGATACAATATTCCTACTATTGTTGAACCTCACTTCCTGAGAGACAAAAATCTGGGCTCTCTCCCTCTCAAAGTGTGACTCACAGCAGGAAGACAAACCTTCACAGGAGATCTACTCTTCCAGAATAGTTCCTCTTCTTCTCATTCTTGAGCTCAGGAAATTATATCAGGAAATTATATAATACAAACAAAATGTGATTTAAAGGGGAAAGGGCAAACTTAGATTGAACAAATATCTTAGGATGCTCATGATGAAAACTGCAAATATCTGTCAAGGGCTGCCCTTCTGCCAAGGCTGTGCTTTCTTTCCTGGCCTGAGTACTGTCTTACAATGGATGCTAAGTGTGAAGAAAGAAGCAAATAGCTGCAGTAGAAATGTATATTTTAAAACTATTACTGGTAGATATTTGTGCAAAGAACTGGAGGTATAATTGAAGTTAATGTAAAGGAAACCACCTGTGGACCAGAAGCGTTTAATTTCTGTCAACAGGGTACAAATAGTAAATGGCTTTGGCTTCCAGCTATGATGCTTACCAATACCTGACACTTACATATATAAAAGTGGATGTTTATTCTAGCAAATTGTCCTCATTTTCTTCAAGCAAACCTTTGAGAAGCACTGTCAGCATCACGAGCCCAAAGGCTGAGCAGCCGTGGCTGGGCACTGCTGGTGGGTGTCCAGGCCCTGCCCCACCCCTGCCAGGATGCCAACATCACTCAGTTTGGAGTCCAGCCCCTCTGGAACAGCCACAGGGTGTTTATCACTTGTGACTAACCCACCCCAGTTTCCCCCTCTGTGCAATGAGTGCTGCTCTCTGTGTCTGCAGAGTAAATCAAGAATAACTCAATCTCAGTTATTGTGGCATCTAAAGAAGCTAGAAAGGAAATCTAAGTTGTTTCAATTCTTTCTGTGCAATTTGTTCAGCGTTCCCTCCTTCAGAAAGGAGGGAAACATGCAGTGGCAAGTCTGACTGTGAATGTGTTTAGGGAGGGTGAATCTGTGGGTGTGACTCTATCATCCAGTGCAGCCAGGTTCACAAACCAGGCCTGTGAGCCTGAGAAAAAAGGGCATAGAAATAGAGAGACAGAGAGAAAGAGGGAATAGAAGAAAGAGGGGAGAGAGTGAAGAGAGAAGGAAGGAAGGAAGGAAGGAAGG
>VYZP01022074.1:0-17601 GCA_013400635.1 Hypocryptadius cinnamomeus
CCGCCATCATTTTGAACTTTACATCAGGGTGCTGGGAAAAGGGGAGCTGGGGTCTTCTTCATGCTTCAAGCTGCTCCTGGACTCTCACTGATTAAATAAACAGATTGGGTTTAGAGACACAGCCTTATTCAGGGAACTAAATAATAAAATGGACACTTCTGAGCAGCATAAATATTTGCTCATCAGTGATTCTGCTGCTGGCCCTGCTGACTGTGCTCTTTTTGGAGCGTTGTTTTTGATATGCTCCAGTTTCCAGAGCCAGCACCTGAGCTGATCCCCAGGGGCAGCAACACATGCTTGGCAGTGTCAGGGCCCAGAGGCTAAAAAGTCTTGTGGAGTAACAGGACCTTCAGCACATTGGGAAGTAACCAGTTTGGAAATCAATCTCTCACATTGAACAGCCTGCCTGGAAAGGGCTGATCAAACAAAACAAGTCTCTTTCTCTAGTAAACACACCAGGTAAATGTATTCAACTAAAGAAACCCTCTAGTGGATCATGTGCACATTTATTTTGACATGAAGAAAGGGGAATATTTCATCCTGAATGCTTTGGGCTGTGCATAAACTTACCCCAGGCCAGGAACAACAGCAAGAGCAGAAAAATCAGCTGCGGCCTCCAGCCCCTGGAGCAGCCTATTCCCTGCTCCAGAGTTTGCTTAGCAGATTTTCCAACTCTGTTAGGCTTGACCTTTCACTTGTGGCCCTCTGTTGACTGTAAATGACCGGGCAGTGACTGTAAGATTTTAATATCTCTCATCTATCACAACGGGCCATTAAAGCTGATGCCTATAAACACACAGACCATGGGGTTACTGGGTCTGCTGCACAGTCTGGAGTTAACACATTCCCTGCTAGGCTATTAAAAAACAACTGCATTGCTTTAAATCTTATTTTGGACCATTTTCATGGCTTGAAAAGTCAGGGTGATGGCCCCACAGAGCATTGAAGGAGCTGCATAAATAGACTTTTAGAAATGTGGTGTCCTGTAAGGGATTAAAAGAAACATTTCAGATTCTTCATGCGTGCAAGCATTAGATGGATATCAGAGACAGGAGTTTTAAGTAATGTGGAAAAAAAGTTTAGAGAAAACAGTGAATCAAAGTGTCTGGTGTCTGGCAAATGCTGACATCTCTTCAGACAATCAACTTCGTAATTTCTTTTTATTTTAATTTCTAGGAGCTAAACCTAATGAAACACTACATCAGCTCCCTTGTTAGGTCCTCTCTAAAGTGAAAAGGCACTTTCATAGGCACTTGCACTGGTACACTTTCTTTTGAGTGTCTCTCACGCTTTAATTGAAATTCTTAATTATTTTATATATAACTTTCAGATGTTACAAAGTACTTAACATTGGCGTGATGGAACTCTGCTGAATATTTATAACTTTGTTTATACATTTAAATATGGTGTTTAACAGCTTTGTCCTCCATCATATTTAGTGTGAAAAAGATCCAACAACAGTCGGGGCAGCATTTTACATCTCTGATCAGTACAGATACAAGTACAGTCATTATTTATAAAAACAATTTTACACTCTTCAATCTAAGAAAAAATGTTCACAGCAAGTCTTTTTGTGCATCAAAAATCTAGGAATGACCAACAAAATTACCAGCAAGAGATAGCATTGTGAATCCTGCCATAATATCTGAATTTTAGGAGCTTGCTAGTGCTCATGTTGTTCACCAAAGAGCCTGTAATTATGTTCACAGAAAGTGCCTGAAATATGTGATTTGGAGGGGGAAAAAAAGTCTCAATAAGGTAAAAGCAAAAGGTTTCGTGCTGGCAGCAACAATGATAGGTGAGAGAAATGAGCAGCAAGGGTCAGGCAACAACTGATCTCTCTTTGGACATGGACTCAGATCTCCACGTAAACATAAAGTCTCAGGAAAGAAGCCATCTAATCAATCAAGTAGTCTTGGTATACTTTCACATCATTTCATCAGCCTATTAAAAAATCAGTCATCCCTTTTCAATGGAAAATTTCAGCAGTTTTTGGGTCAGCAAAATCAGTGTAGAGGCAGGGGAGCATGAAATAGCCCTGCTTAGCCCTGGCACAGAGACTTCTGCTCTCTGAGCTCCAAAATTCCTCTCACACTGATCAGCAAAGTGTCATTTTCTGTCTGCAAGTAACTTCTCCTGTGCCAATGGACAAAGTAGTCACAATGTAGTCACACTTGGACTTGTAGTCAACAAATGTGGCCACAGTGACAGCTCCCTCCTTACTGCTCCCTTTCATTCCAGGGATCCAGGAAAGGACAGGAAAACTGGCTGTCACCTCTGTGAAGGGACAGTTCCTCAGCTGGGTACAGCAAGAAGTGGGTGGTTGGTTTGCACTTACAAAAGACATCTTAATAATCAAAGTCAGTGGACAAACATCCCTGCTAATGGACAACAGGACTTTTAATAAAGAATGAGGAGCCTACACGAAAGATGGAGAAAGACAATTTACAGGAGCATGGAGTGACAAGACAAAGGGAAAGGGCTTCAAACTGACAGAGATAAGGTTTAGATATTGGGAAGAAATTGCTCCTTTGTGAGAGTGTTGAGGCCCTGGCACAGGTTCCCAGAGAAGCTGTGGCTGCCCCAGATCCCTGGAAGTGTCCAAGGCCAGGTTGGATGGGGCTTGGAGCAAGCTGGGATGGTGGAAGGTGTCCTGCCTATGGCAGGGGATTGGAACCACCTGATCTTTAATGCCCCTTCCAACCCAAACCATTCAGTGATGATTCTGTGGTGATGATTATATGAATTCAGTTAAGAGCCCTCCAAGGGCTCCTTTCATATATCTCACAACAAATCCCAGAGATCAGTAATTACAAGCTCTGTTTCTGCTCCCCTCTCCCTCCACGACACTTCACTTGTGGCACACCACAAAACACATTTCTGCCTCCCATTCTGTTCAGAATAAACCATAAAAGGCTTCAGATTTCATAAGACTGCAACACAGCTTCAGTGATTTTGAGGTCACGAGGTCCTTGATTTAGCAAGACATTCTTGCAAAATGCAGACCACAGAAACTCAGCAATTTTTAATGCTGAGAGCATTGAACTGTCTCCTTTAAGAGGTCTTTAGGCAAGTCAAGATGGTACACAACAGAAAAAAAGAAAAGTATTCATTTTCTTCTCAGCTAAAAAAGTTGCTTGAAAGAAATTCTGTTATCATCATTATGCAACATAGGCAAAAATCACCTTGGAATCTGCTCTTTTTAGAACAGGTCTGGGTTTAATTCAAGATTGTTTTCACATTGAAAACACCTCTCTGCTTTTATTTTTCAACTCAAAGGCTGTATTACAGAGAAGGAGCTACACAAATGCCTTGCATAAGAATGCCTTGCTTTTGTAAATACAGTTGAAATGAAGGTGCACTATTTTTGTGTTAGAGGAACAGCTGCCAGTGAAAAATCGAGGTGGGATTCTGAGACTCCTTTCCCATCCTGTGAGCTGGAGCTTGCACAGGGACACAGCCAGGTAAAAACAAACACAGAACAAACAGATGGAACACAGGCACAGTTGTATGGAAAATTTTAGTCTTCTACAATATCTAAGAGCCTCTGCCATTAGGATTTCCAGGAAGAGGTCATCCTTCTAGGGCACTAAAATCTACTAACATCTTCAGTGGAAAAGGATATATAATTTTTTCTTTTCTGTGCTTTGGGTGGCAGCTCTACAGATGGCAGGGGCAGGACAAAGGAGAGGATACTAAATTTTTAATTTATGTCAGCATACTCCTAGTCTGTTTTTTTCCCTAAAAAATGTAGTTGGTAGCAGAGAGTGACCCTTCCATTACAGCATCTGAGGGCACCACAGTGATTAATTTTATCCTCCCTTTTACCTTTGAAGTTGAGATAAATGAGTGGTCCAAGGTCACATGAAAGGCTGTCGTTGATCTGGGAACAAAAGTCAGATTTCTGGTGTCTGGACCTCTGCTTTATCTCTGTAATAAACCTTGGTAGTAAGAGCAGACAAGAAAAAAGCTGTTTAGACGCCAGTTGGTTACATTCAGAGAGAGAAGCCGAGAGAACAGAGAAAGTAATATCTCCATATGAGATGTTTTTAAGGCCTGTTTGCCTGTGTTTCATTAAGTTCCAACTGTTCTCTGCTCTGGAAAACAAATAAACAAGATTATGAGCAATTTTAAATGTTATTATTTATCTTTATAAATATGGTCAGCCCATTCTGTACATTGATGAAGAGATTTTCCTCACAGTTGTTTGTTTTTTTCGGCAGTGAAATTACCAAAGTGAGTGGGGAAGGGAACACTCCAGAGGGAAGAACCAACCTGCAGAGAGACCTGGCTAGGCTAGAAGAGCCTTATCCCCACATTCCAGTATTTAAAGGGTGGCTGCAAAGAGGGTGGAGCCTCCCTTTTGACAAGGAGTCACTTGGAGAAGATGAGGGGTAACTGCAGAATTTACCCTGGGAGGTTCCAGTTGGTCAGCAGGGGATAATTTTGCACAGTAACAATCAGCCCCTGGAACAATCTCCCCAGGGAAATGCTGGATTCTCCACCATTGGGCAAATGTAAGATTCAGCAGGACAGGATGCTGGGCTGTTGTCAGGAAAGGTTGGACCAGATGATCCTTGAGATCCCTTCCAACCCAGTATTATAGGATTCTGTGATTTATTTTAATGCTTTGTTTTCTCCCCTAGATTTCTGAGATTCAATGCAAAAGCTATTCTGGTGTTAATTAGAAAGAGTTGCTTGGTTTAAGTGCATTTTATATCAGACATCAAACCTTTTATTTCTAGATATTAGAAAAAAAATTCTATGCAAGTGATTTTATAGACTACATATTCTTGTATAAGTAGGTAGGCATTATTATCAAGTAAAAATAATAATAATAATCGTAACAACAACTGTAGTTTGGGTGTAACAAATTCCATTAAATCCTGAAACTTTATCAAGGTTGTTACTAATTTCATAATTTCAAATGTAATCTATTCATTCTAAATCATTAGTAAAATCTGAGACAAGTAGTTGTGAATTTGGAATTCTAATTCTCAATTCTGATTTGCATATCTATATAATTACCATTTGCTCTGAGTTGAACAAGTGTATTATGAAGTGAACTGGTTCCTATTTCAAAACCTTTCAGACTTGAAAAGAAATTATTTAATGTATTGTCTTTTTTTTATTTCTGAAAAATCTGTGAAATAATATTACAAGAAAACTCCCTGTCCTAATCCAGGAATTTGCTTTTTCTCCAATCTCCAGCCAGAAAAATCCAAATCAAACAGAAAGGATGAGCACAGCTCGGTTTATTTACAACATTGAGTAACTGATCTATTTCTTGATTGCTTTTAACAAATATTGTCACTTGGATTGTCCTCTCTCTTCATCCATCTTTTTATCATCAGAAAAATTTTAAGTAATTATTGAGCCAGACTGTCATTTAATTAAAGTGAACATTTCATTGACATCTATTCTTTAAGATCCTCTCAGTATACACTCTTTTTTTTTTTTTTCCTTTTTTGATATTTCTGTGTCCTTTCAGGAAATGTAATCTGTTCTATGATGAGTGAGCTTTATTGCTTTAGCTTTACAAAATTAAAATATTAATCTTATTAAGAGTGGAAGCAAAAACTTATGAGCCAATATGTTGGTCTTCAAAGCTTTTTTTAAAATCCAGATGTCAGCTATGTACACCAGTGTTTCTGCAGATGGAAAGAAAAGATTAAAAAAAGAAAAAAGATGGAATAAAATATAAATAGCCTAAAATCTAGTTGAGGCAAGCACAGACTATGCAGTTCATTTGTCATACAGAGATGGCTTTTTTTTGTCCTCCCTGAGAAAAAAACCAGCATAATTTAGCTCTTCAGTGCTCAAAACATCATCAAATACCATGCATTACTACTTCAAGGAAATGGATTTATCAATGCAAACATAGATAGCAATTTCAGTGTAACTTTCAAAAACAAATCAGATCTTTGGCTAAGATAACTACAGTAAAAACCCTCAAGTGTAATAATGTAGAGAAATGTCTCAAGAGCAGTAGGTTATTTTCTTTTTTAGCTATACTTCCAATTTTTAAATGGTTCCATTTTCCAGCAGTTTAACAATGTGCACCCATGGAACAGTGCTAGAAAATCTCCCTACCATCTCAAAGCATTTATTATTCTGTGATAGTATGCAATGCAAAGCAGAATTCTAATTCTAATTAATTCTAATTCTGATTCTAGTTCTAATCTTGCAAATATCCCACACGTACCCTAATGGAAATCAGCTGCCAACAGCAGAGGAGCTGCTTCACAAAGAACAGAATTTAGCTGGCTTTGGATTTATTTTACTGCAAGTTTCTTGAGTATTTTAGATTATGTCATCATTTGTTCTCCGTGTCTCAGATAAGCACAGTAGAATTTCTATCTGAATCACTGCCTTTGGTGTTTAGGGTAAGAACTATTTAGCAATAACTAAATCACCAGTGTGTTATCAGCATTATTCTCACATCAAGTTCAAAACACAGCACTGTGTCAGCTACCAGGAAGAAAATGAACTCTTAATTCAGCTGAAACTAAGAGTCAGGGTCTCAGAAGGCACTGCAGTAATTAATTCCATCTTTTTAACATGGAAACTTTTAATGTATCTAAGTAGTGTGGATTTTAATTTAAGTGAAATAAGAGATCATGCATGATTTTCTAGTTTTGAGTAGAAGATTGTTACCCTTGCTTTCTTTAGGATACTGACGTTGAGGCAGAAAATCTGTCAGATGTCAAAAATAAGACTGAGGCTTGAAAAATCCATTCTGAAGAGACTAGAATAAGTGATTTTTTAAAAGTCATTTTTTCCCAGTATTGGCAATAGTGTCTGAACATGGGCCCAGAGCTGTGATTGTCCCCTGTGCTTGGCACTGATGAGGCCACACCTTTAAATCTGGGGTCAGTTTCTGGCCCCTGATGATGAGAAGAACATTGAGGGGCTGGAGCGTGTCCATGGAAGGAAAAGAGCTGGGAAGGGGCTGGAGAACCTGGAGAGGCTGAGGGAGCTGGGAAAGGGGCTCAGCCTGGAGAAGAGGTGGCTCGGGGGCACCAGTATTTCCCCTGTCTTGCCTTCCCCATTTTTCCCCTCCAAGCCCCAGTACTCCCCAGGCAGACACCGATCCCTTGGTGAAATAGTGAACCCCGGTGTTTGTGCCTCGGTCTGGCCGGAACAGGACAGGTAAGAGGACATCAGCAGATGAGCTGTGCTGGGAAATGCTGATATCTCCCTGTAGCCCCTCCAAGGACAGCAGCGTCAACTCGTCAGAAGACTGCTGAGCCATTGCAATGGGGCTGTGAGAGGAGGAGAGAGGCCACGCCAGGACATCTCCAGCTTCTGCCCACTCATCTGCAAAAAAAAAGGAACCCAGCAGATTTTGGTTATGGTTGTTCCACACCAGGCACTCACAGTGGGTGTGCTTGAGCTGCACAGCAGAGGATACAAGAGCTGAAAATACTCCTTGCTGAAAAAAACCCAAGCTTAAAGCAGGGCCAGTAGCTCAGGGAATGCCCTCCTGACTGCAGCTGCTCTAATTCATTTATGTCCTCTAACCTGCACGGGGGCAGGGCACTGTGAGGGCAAAAATCAGAGCAGCTTCTCCACCAAAGGCCAAGGGAAGAAGGGAAGGCAGAGGAAACGCTGAGGGGTCGCTTGGTTCCATAGAAAGCTTGTGCCAAAGCCATTGGATGTCTGATTTGGAGCTTTGCACCAGCCTATTTTAAATCCATGACATATTTACTGTTGCCCCCAGTCTCTTTCCTATTGTTTTGCACTTAGTTCTTGTTTTCCTGTCTTTAATTAAGCTGTGAGTTGCTCAGGGCACCACCATGACTACTCTTATTTATACAATGCTTGGCACATGGATTTTGAGGCATTGCCAAAGTGGGGAGAGAAAAAAAAAAAAACAAACAAAAAAACAAAAGAAACACAAGACAGCAGAGTCTTAGGAAGGAAGGTCTGACTTAGAAATCTATTTTCCTAGACTATGTAAACTTTGGTGATTCAGCGCTGGAAAAACAAAAGCAGAGAAATTAGTGGAAAAACAATCAATAGGAAGAAAGATATAACAACATAGACACATGCCCAGGGAACTGGAAACATAAGCAGGCATGAACAGCCTCTTTAGAGCCCAGCCTTGGATCAGTAGGGCAGCACAATGGATGCAGGTGTCTTCCAACAGGAAGCCAAACAATTACTATGCCTTAGAATAAAACAAAAATAAACAGTCCTTATGACTGTTGCCCTGGATTCTGAGAGGGAGCAGGTTTTTATAGAGTTTAAGGAGCAGTCAGTGCCCCGCAGAGCATTTTAAATCTTTAGGTAGGGTATGGGACCTAGATCAGTCAGTCTCTAACTTTTCAGAGGGGACTTATATCTGAAATGAGGGTCAGATTCCACAGAGGAAATCAGGATCAACCCATGTAATTTTCCATGTTTTTTCTAGACTCCTTCCTGTGAGAGACAACTGCTCACTTTGAAAATTAAAAAGGTTTATTAAACCTTAAGAAAAATACAACAAAAGGACTACACAAGGAAAAATTTGCAGCACTGAGAACCCTCATGGATACCACGTGGCCAGTTAATCTTCAAGACCGATGCTCAGTCTTTTATACCCCTGGGGGTTGCATCAGCCAACCCTGGCCCCTCCCAACGTCTGTCAGTCAGCTCTTCTTTGCCATTTATTCATTTATTTATTCTTCTTTGCCTCCTTTCTTGCAACTTGATTGGAGGCCAGGTGTTGTCCTGCCTCACCCCACTAGCAACAAGCTATTCCATTCCCAGCTGTCCCATGGAAAGGACACATGTGCACGCTTTCTCCCTACCTGTCCTGGACAACCCAGGCTGTCTGATGGCAACAGTACAGAGGGAGTGGAAAAGGGAACTATGGGGAGATCAGAGGACATCTAAACTACAGTAACATAACTATACATCACTGAAGCTTCTCTTAATATTCACACAATAGTCACCCCTTAATTGTGAGAACCAATCATCTCATTATCTATAACATTCCTCACTAGTATCATTCCAGTGTCGTCTATCCTCAAGTGCATCTTACAGCACAAAACCAAGCTTCCATATAATTTTCCATGACAGATTTTACTGAACTGTGTGATTTTTATTGAGGTGAATCAATTCATATAATAGTGAAATGGATGAAAAAAACCCAGCAAACAAACTCAGCTTTTATCTAGCTGAGCTTTCATTGCAGACAAGACTCTAATTGCAGACTTCTCTTAAATACTTTATTTAACCAAATGCCTTTGCTTGTACTGCAGCCACATCTTTATTGTGGTGTGTAGGTCTGACAGAGAAATCAGTCTCTGATGTCAGACATGAGTCTGACATCAGTCTCTGCACTGTCAGTAATTTTATCTTTTTTGCTGGTTTTGCAAGTATGTGAGGGTACCTGAAAAAACCTGGTTATATCAGTAACTTCACATGGAAGGCCAAAAGATTAAATTACGCCTCTTGTTAAGCAAACAAAATATCCAACAGAATGGGGCTCAAATAGGCCACTGAAACCAAAGGATGAAGATATTCTGCAATATTCCTTTTCCTAACATTAAGGCCTTTCAGCTCTAGAACACCTTAAAAACAAAGAAAACAAAAAGAAGAAGAAAGAACACCTCCAAGCTCCCCATCCACAAGCCTCAAGCTGCATGTGACCATTTTACACGTCTTCAGTGCTGTGCTTCGTTTTGGAACCTGTCCCTCCCCGCAGCGGTGAGCTCATCACTGAGCCTTAGCAACTGCTGCTGCGGCCGAGGAGCGGCTCGGGGTGATCCAAGCACTCGGCTGCGAGAGTACAGCAGAATGACACGCTCCAGAAAAAGCTTTTTCCTGGAGCAGAAGGGGATAGTTATGGCAAACAGATGGAGGGAATGGAGTCCAAAACACACTGTGTGACCTATCTGCGATAGAGTCGCCTTGCGTTTTGTTCTGGCAGCGCCGGAGCGTCCCCGGTGCCAGCAGAATGTTCCTGAGATGAGGATCTTGTCAGCAGGCTCCAGGCTCCAGCCCTCCCCGCATCAGGATTTAATGGACAACATAGCCCAGCAGTAAATATTGACTGGAGAGAGACTTATACAAAAAATAACATTACAGGAAAGCAAAACAAGAGTATTTTTCGAAGTTGAGGGAGCACATCTTTGCCTTCCAGCTATGTGACAGACTTGGCTTCACACTGGCCAGACCAAGGCTCTTAAAATCCACGGATAGGAAAGAAAATGAACTCTGAATAGGGCTATGCCCCACGGTTAATCTCCCTAAATCAAAGTGGGGAAACAGGGTTTTCTTTCTCTGTTTGACAACACCATGACAACATTCTAAGTGTGAAATGGAAAGTCCTGGAGCCCCACAGAGATTCGCTAACAGAGGCATGGGTCAGGAAAAGCAGGGACCAAGACTACCAGCACAGCAGCTGTCATCCAAAGGACCTGGTCCTGCACTTAGGAAGCCTTTGGTTATTTAATACCTGTTCTCTAGGAAAAAATCATCACCCTTTAATGGCCTGCTAAAGCCAATGATAAAACCTGGGAGAGAAAACAGAAGAAAGGGAAAGAAAGCTACAAACAGCCAAATCCCCAACTGAAGACATCCTCTGTGGCCCGTCTTCTTTTGTGTGAGTCAGGAAGAGAAACCATCACACAGAAAAATGTCATTGATATTAATAGTCAAGAGCAGAGTAATACAAAACATTCCCAGTGCAGACATTTGAAATTTACTGTCCCTGCATGTGCCAGGAGCTGCCACCCCTTTTGAGCTGCCATCTCTGCTTCTTTTGGGGGCTGCCCCCAACCTGTCCCAGCAAAATCAACTCCACCTCTCCTCTCATCCTACTGGAGTAGTCTGGCTTTCTCCTTCTCGTTCATTCAGGGTATTTCTGAGCCTGTGGAGGAGCATGGGGGTCAGCATAGGGTAGTTTCTGTTTATTTTAGATAACCCTTTGTGACCTCTGCCTGGTGCCTGTCTTTTTTCAGGGCTATGGTGGTGCTTCAGAATTGAAAGGTCTTAGACATTCTCAGAGACTTGGATGCTGAGGTCCTCCTAAATCCTTCTTTAGTCCTAAATCCTCTTTTAGTCACAGTAAAATGCTGTAAGTTTTTCTGTGCTGGGGACTGTTTCTGCCTCTGTTTTTACACTGCCAGAACAATGGGATTCATATGTGGAGCAAGGCCTGTGGGGACTCCTGTAATACAAATAACACATTAGTAGGACATGCTGCTGGAAGTGTGAAAACCAGGGTATAAAATCCCAGCAGCTGCATTCCTCTGCTGTTCTGGCAAATAGAACTCGATGGCAAACACAGAAAATGAATATAGGAGCACCTGAAGCAAAACTGTGTCAGCCCAAGGGACGTGTAGTGGAAACTGCTGGGCAGTGTTTGCCAAGTCCCTGTCCCCAGTGAGTGCTGAGCTGCCTTTCCCACATACCTCCCTCGGGCAACAAAGGAGCTGGATGCCAGGATTTTTGCTGGCTTGGCATTACACAAAAGGCCCGTGGGGTGGGTACAATGGAATTTAGGCTGGGCACAGAGGCAGCATGGGTCTCCAACAAACAATAGCAACAGCAGGATCAAAACAGCAGGCAGAAAGTGTATGCACAATTACCAGAGCAAAACAGCTGAGGCTGCAAGGACATTACAGCCCCAGCCCTGTCTCCAAGCAGGATCCCACCGTTGTTAACCTAAGCACCAAGGGGTCAGGCATGTATTCAACATGATGCAATGAATGTTATCCAAAAAGGAAGGTGAAAAGCAGAGGGATTAACCCAAGGCCATAAATTTCAGTTAGTTCCTCCAGGTTGACGTGGTGTTAAACAAGCCAGTGTCCAGACTTCATCACATAACAGAGGCACAGTCATGGATGTACAGAGGTATCAGGACAGAAACTCAAGACAGGTGACAAAGTCTGGTAAAGAAAAAAACAGGAAAATAAACACAATCATATCTGAATTATAAGTGCCCAAATGAGAAACACTGGAGAAGAAAAGTACTCTTATTTGTAAAGAAACCTGGTAAGTTAATCCTCCCTTTTAGAGGGTAGGAGAGGAGAAGAGGATAAAAATTATTTCTGCTTTCTTTCATAATTGAATAGACCATAAACATAATAGATAGTCAAAAACCAGCTAATTTGTTTTAGGACATTTTCAAGAAGAAAGTTCAGATCAAAACATGAACCCTTTAACTTCTTAATATTCATGAGAAAAGCATCTCTAGGTTTAGATCTTCTGAAAGGCACCTGCTTTGTATGAGGTCTGATGTTTGCCCCACCTTTTTCATACTGGCATTGAGAGAGGAAGAGATGAGGATAAAAATTATAATATGGGAAGTAAAAATTGGAGGTTTAGTTTTTGATCACAGCTCTATCAGTGAATCAGGACATGTTTGTATGGCCATCAGAATTTAGTACACCCAGGAAATAACTTGCAGAACTGACTCTATCCTTGGGGATGTGGGCTGCACTGGTGTTCCACATTAGAACAAGAAGACAAAAAAGGATGGAGAAGATTTAATACATTTTTATAACTAGCCAAAATATTGTGCTAAAATCCTTTCTCCAGCACGATTCTTTGGGTCAGAGTTTTGTGCTACAGACAGAAAGGATAGGTTTGATGTTGTTGATACCTTTCCATATTTGTCATATCTTTTAGAGTTACACCTCTCGTAGTTGCTTCCTCAGGATATTTTCTTGCACATTAACATGTGCTCCTGAAACTAGAAACCAGCTAAAAGCCCAACCTGAATAAATGGAGCCTGCTCAGTAATTAGTCTTCAAGTACTACAAGGAAGCTTGAATAGGGAATTGAATGGGATTTAATTCTGGGGAGGCCTGGAAAATGAAAAGGCCTTCAGTGTAGATGAAAAATAACACATTGCAGTTACTTTCAAACCTTTCTCACTCCTCACAGTGGAGCAGTTCAGGTCTGCCAGCATGGCACTTCCCAGCTCAACAAGTGACGGACACAGAATAGCTCTCAGTCCACTCACAGAAAAATGTCAAGACATAATGTTCTATACATTTCAGAAACAGCTGCCATGTTTGATTTTGGGTTTAGATAGCTAGAGGAGATTTCTAAGTCTGTTCTTGTCACTACTAAGCAGGAATTTTTGGATGGAAATGGAAAGAGAGTTTTACAATCTTTTTGCAAGTGCCATCTTTGTGATTATTACATGTTAATATCTCGTTATAACTGTTAAATTCTCATTTCAAGTGCAGAGGCAACGATCCTTAAATACAACAGCCAGGACTTCCCACAATTTTACCTGGCTTGCAGAGAGATAAAATATGAATATCTAAAACAGTGCAGAAATTCCTGATGTATCAGCTGCTGATTAGAGAGGAGCAAACCAGAGTCAGGGCATCAGTGTTCATCCCTTGTGTTCGAACATTTGGCCATAACATAGAACCATCTTTCAGCAGGATCTGGTATGAAAGTGAACATGACGGACTGAGCAGCAGCTCGGTGCAAGGAGATGTGGCTGAGGCGTAAGTAACAGTTGCTGCTAAAAGCTAATCAGCAACTCCTCAAGGCCTACCTGGAACTTACTTCCTGAAATGGCCTGCAAGTCTCATCTTGTTAAATATCTTTTTAAGTGCATTTGTGCCTGAGTGCACTAAAGAAAGGTAAAAGAATTAAACTAAGAACTGAAGTAGTCAAAAATACCGGTCTGTCTTGTGGCAGTTTTAATTTTGTTTGTTTGGTGTTGATAGAAAATAAATTTTTTTAAAAGGGTTTTACTAACAGTTTCTGTGATACTCTGTGATGATAATTTTTATGTCAGCAACTGCTGACAATGCTCCAAAATCTGTGGAAATATTAAAACCTCTTTTTGATTAGGCATTGGGGTCAGCACTAAACTTGTTCATACACTAAGTGAAAAAAGCTGTTACTCAGATCTGATCTGCCATGTGACTCATCCACTCTTGACATTTTCCCAGCAGCTGAGAGGAAAAGTGAAGCAAAGGCTCATTCTTGAAGAGGGAAGCTGAGCCCGGGCAGGTGGCTCTTTCCAGAGATATTTGTGCTGGTGCTGTGTTCAGGTTTGTGAGGAGAGGAGCTGCAGAGTTAAACAGAGGGGAAGCAGGGCTTAGCTTCTCCCTGGAGCCAGGCTGATTGCTGAAAGCATTGGAGGAACAGCCCTGGCAGCAGGCAGCTCTGCAGCCTCCAGGCCACCATAAAACAGGAGCTCCTTTTTTCCACAAGAAGAAAAGGGCAGTGTCTCTGCACAAGCTCTTTACCACATGGTGCTTTTGGTGGGGAGGGAAAGCCTGATGCTGCAGCTCAGAAGCAGGGGGAGAAGAAGGGAAACCTGCTCATTTCCAGTGCTCCTCTACGGCCCTCTTATTTGTAGGGTAGAAAACACAGGCAACGCAAGCACATCAGATTCTTGTAGCGGCTATTTAGATGCTTTTCTAAATTCTTTGCCACAGCTTTTCTGGCACCAAACCTGTGTAAGGATTCCACAGCATTACAATCCTACATTTTCCATCTGCAGGGCTTCATGGATTTAGTACAGGTACCCTCAAAGGTGGGTGGGCTGCAGTGTCCACCTGTAACACCCTGGTAACACCATCCTTCACCATGGCCTTCAGACCATCCTTCATTAACAATCTGCTAATGATAAACATCATGCTTTACCTACAGGAAAGGCAGCAGGAAAAGCTGGGATAGTCAATCTAAAGAGAAATGAACTTACTGAAGACATGCAGATATAGCAAGATGTCTAAACAGAATGACCTGTTATTAAGTACTGCCTTATAGAAAAATTACAACCTTTATTTACAGAAGTCGGATTTTTGTGACAACAAAGTTCACAACTAGGGTCACAAGTAATGTAGCAGCTAATATTTTTATAAAAAAAAATTCCAGTGTAACTGGTAGATTTTTAACTAAAAAAATGACAACAGGAGCTGTGTCTATCGAGAGCTAGGCATTTCAGAATTCTTTTCCTCTATTTTCAAACTCCTAACAGGCACTGATTCTAGCAAAATTGTTGCAGTGTTGCAGTGATTCTCCATCACAATTTGCTGACATAACTGGAAATAATGATATTGTAGCAGCAAACCACCTGAGCCTTAAGTGTCTGCCAATGATTTCTGCCTCCTCACACTCCAGTCTTGCAAACTCTGCATGTGAAATCATTATTATTTTTTCACTGACTTCATAAAACTACTTTTTTTCTTTTTTTTCCCTATCTACATGCTCACAAGCTGACTTCAACAGCTTTAAATATGCAGTCTGGGAGCTGCACTGCTTGAAGTAAAGGTTTAGCTCAATACCGCAAGGAAAAGATTTGTACCTCAATAAACAATCATACCTCAAAAAGACAAATGACCATAAAAGACCAGTTTGAGAAGTGCCTCCACAAGTTTTGTTTCCCCCTCTCATGATGTAACAGAGCTGATGTCAGAGAAGTCAGCTGTGATCACCATTTTTAGGGCCTTCACATCAGGAACTGATGAGATTTGTTGGGCCCTGACTGCCCTCAGTGTTTTGAAATGGAGTTTGCAAAAGACTTACTTATCTGCAAGAATTATTTTGAAATTCAGATTTTCCTTCGTACTCTTCAAAGAACCGTGTTCAGTAATTTTGTAGTGGAGCCAGACAGGGTTTCAAGTTGGAGCAGCCAAAGCAGAGACATGTGGAGAATGTTTTCATCAGCATTTTGTACAGGTTTTGTTAGATGTTATCTCCCTCATGCTGGTTGATTACTTGCTCTAAGCCCTCCCACACATCCCTCAATTTATTCATTCCTCCTCATCCCAGGAAAGACCAAAATAAAATTGCTATTGTTGTGCCCACATGTAATATTTCTTCTCCTTGCTTTTTGTCCCATCTATTTAAAATCATAATCTATTCAAGACAGAGGCTGTCTGGTTTTCTATGTTTATAAATTATGTGACAGATGATACCCAAACTGAAGACGGGCCCTCAGGCATGAGCAAATGAACTTTGGCACTTCTTGATGAAGTGATTAATGCATCTCTCTAACATTTCTACCAGAGGTCACTGTCATCCTGGAGCAAAGGGAGATATAAACTTGCTCTTCAGCCATTTCTCACTTCACAGCTCAGGGTAATAACAGGAACAGCTTCCAACTGTCTGTACAAGTTCCTGTGCCAGGCTGAGCATTGCAACAACCAAGGAAAAACAATCAGAATGTTCATCTATATCTTCCAAACTAATTTCCTCACCTGCAGACCTCCATTCTTTAGAATAAAAATGTTATTTCTGTGCTGGGATATTTTACACTTCAGAAGGATTTGCACAGAATGGAATGTACAGCTCCTTAGTAAATATTTTCCATCCTTCCCCATCAGTTTGAAGGGAAGTGCTGTAGAAACCATAGAAATTTCTGTGCAGCAACAAAAGAGCTTTTTGTTGTCCCTGGTTCTACTGCCTCAAAGAGCAGAACAATTTAGTAATTAACAAATATTTAGAGGGATTTGTTCAGTGGCCTGAAACACAATTAGGCAAACTCAACTCCCGTTGACTTGGAGAGCTGGATTTCTAATTGCCCCTATGATACAATACTCCACTCC
The DNA here is from genome assembly GCA_013400635.1 of Hypocryptadius cinnamomeus. NCBI lineage: Eukaryota > Metazoa > Chordata > Aves > Passeriformes > Zosteropidae > Hypocryptadius > Hypocryptadius cinnamomeus. The sequence continues at coordinate 16,518 of VYZP01022074.1, forward strand.
ACAATATAACACCACCTCTCATTCCACAATATAACAAACACAACTCGTGCTGGACAAACAAGTAATAACACAATTATTTAGGGTTTAACAGTTAAATAGTTCACAACAGATATAGGACTTAGCATACTTAGTGTAGTTTCATGGATTCCCTTCCCTGGCTGGCACAGCCCCTGTGCCCAGGGGAGAGGAATTTGGGCCACCAAAGGCTCCTGCTTCTTACTCACAAAGCCCATTGTGGAAAAAAAAGGAAGCGGGGGACAGAAAAAGAGATCTTTTGGGATCCAACCAGCCCATAAAGATAACATCATAATTTCTTGTTTCCTTCTCTCCCAAAGATGTGTTGGCCAGACAGCTTCATTGCCCAAAGATGAGGTAAAACGAAATTAGCAGGGAAGTCCTGTGGCAGCAATTAGCAAAGAAAAGGAGTTAGGGGCAAAAAACACCTGATCTCCAAGCCCTTTCCTTTCTACAGCATTGTTTTTATCCTTCCTCCAGATTTACCAAGAGTTATCCTCCATTCCTGACCTTACCCTTACCTCAGCAGCCTCCAGCCAGCTCTGAGGGGCACTCAAACCCAAACTACACATTTGTGTCCTGCTGGGGGACAATCTTTTTTGTGTCCAGCTTTTACCCAGAAGCAGTGCTTACTCTGGGCACTGCCAAATTGACATCCCCAGGGCTGCATCTTCCCCAGTCCTGAGGCCAGAGGGGTTTATTATTCACTGGGTATCAGTGGTTAGATCCAGCCTGTGGACTACAAGCCCTGGATTTTACGGTCAAAAAGGACAAATTCATTCTTAAACACTTCAGTTCTCTTTTTGTTATGGTTCAGGATACACCTTCCTAAGTTGTTCCCTCTGTAAATGTGTAAGGGCATGGATCAGTGCACGTGGTTCCAGGGTTATGTAAGAACACGTCTGTTATCACTGAAAATATGGAAAGGGAGACTTATCTATTCCATATTCTTAATTTGTTCTGGGAAAGAGGATTCATTTAATCAACCCAGAACTTTCTGCTTGACTAATCTTTCTCTCTCAGCATTTCCCAATCCACATTCTTCTGGAAGGAGAAAGGGCCCTAAGCA
>VYZP01022078.1:0-45875 GCA_013400635.1 Hypocryptadius cinnamomeus
ATGATCTGTTACAGACTCAGCCTGCCTTCAGAGCCAGCCATAGACACACAGTCCTGCTTCTCTGCACCTGCCCCATCAGACATTTGGGAAATGGCACTTGTGTCGGCTCAAAGCAGTGAAAAGGGAGAGGTTATGCTGCCTGCATGAAATTGTGTCAGGGGAGGTTTTTATTAGATGTTAGGAAAAGATTCTCCACCCAGTGGGTCATTGGACACTGGAACAGGAAAATGGTCACAACACCAAGCCTGACAGAGCTCACGAAGCACTTGGACAATGGTCTCAGACACAGGTGGGATCCTGGGGCTGCCCTGTGCGGATACAGGAGCTGGACTCGATGATTCTTGTGGGACCCTTACAACTCAGGATATCTTATGATTCTGCACTTCATATTTGGGTAAAACATGTGGCTTACTTTTTTGTGGATCCAGCTGTAAAAACCCCGCTCCAATGCTTCCTCCTGTAAGGCTCCAATGCAGTATGTGGGTCACCCAATTACATACTAGTTTTGATCATTTCATTCAGCCTTTTCACCTACTGATGCTGTTTACTTAATGTTTCTTTTAGGTTGCTGTGGTTACTAATCTACAAGTAAACATTTTTCGCTCCTTCCCAACAGTGGATCTCCCCTTTCTTACAGCCAAAGTTTATAAGGGTCAGTACATAACCATTTGTCACTGGCGAGGTCATGGCACCGAGGGAGAGCTCTGGGAACTCAATGTTATCTTCTGCTGCAGAGCCCAGATCTGAACCAGATGTATTCTCAGCAGAGGAATGATCCTTCTGCCTGCTAGTCCCCTCAGGGTAAACCATCCTTGTGCCCCATTATGCCCATCAGGATCCCCCACCCCTGTGGAAAAAGACTCAGGTCCTTTTCCACAAAGCTGTTTTCCAGACAGACAGGCTGCAGCAGGCACTGGTGCTTGGAGCTATTCCCACTCAGGTGCACAACTTTGCATTTACTTTTTTTGAACTTCTTGATGTTCCCATCAGCCCATTTGTCCAATCAGGTACCTCTGAATATCAGCCTTGTCAGCATATCACCTTCTGCCCTCAAGTCTGTCTGATCCTATTGTCCAGATTTTAAAAGGTCACAGTTTTGTTTTTTGAGAGATATCACTTGTAACCAGCTGCCAACTGGAGTTTCTATTGCTGATATTACCCTTTGATCCCAATGGGAAAGCCAATTTTTGACTCACCTCCACTCAACTGCCCATTTATTGAGTTCTTGTTTGACCAATTTAACTCTAAGGTTACTCTGGGGGAGTACGTCAAAGGCCTTGATGAAGTTAAGGTATACAGCACCCATTCTTTTCTCCTTGTTCACAAATCTAAGCATCTGAACAGAGATGGTGAGTTATGATTTTTCCCTCGAGATAGACATTAAGGATAAACCATCTTAATTGTATTCCTGAAGTATTTACATGAATTTTTTGAGAACTGCGTATATTCGCAATGAGCAAACCCTGGAAACTACAGTATCTGAGGCAACGTGTCACATATGACTGAAAAGACTAGGAGATAAACAAGCAATTTCTCTTTTTAAATAGCTTCTTACACAAATGAAAAACTACCTACTTTTTATATAGGTATTGTCATTCACCCTGTTCATAAAAATAAAATGGGAAAGAAAAATATGAAGTAATAAATAAGTAGAATTTTTTTCATGTGGACATACCCCCAGTATCACTGGAAACCTGTCTAGTTTTGACTGAAACCAGTGGTTTCACAGTTTTTGGAATCCATACAGCAATCAAGATTCAGCTAGTCACAATAAGTTCAAGACTTGCAAAATGATAATACATTCTCATTGATAGAAATTCAGATTTTCTTTGTTTTCACATTATTAACCAGAGATACAGAAAAGGTGACTGATTTCCCTATAAGGCAGTGTCTTTTAGATAAAGTTGTATTATAGTCACTAATAAGTTGTTTCCATAACTCCTCTAATTACTTATAACAGTGCTCTTTAGAAATGGCATTTTCTTAAAATTGTTCTGGAATTTCAAGTGCTATTCAAAGCCTACCAAATTAAATGATAATGAGCTTTATATCAGACTTATATAAAGTGACATTTTTGGAAAATGTTGTAGGTAGGACTGTAAGTCATGTACTACATAAAGATTTGATCTTTCTTGAAAAGTAGGGAGATACATTTAATCTTGCAACACTAAAATCTGAAGAGGCACTATTTATGAATACAGAAAATAAAGACAATCCAAATTATGCCTCCAAGTCACTGTAGGAGCCTTTTTCCTTCTCCTAGAACGAGGACATTAATTAAATCTGATTTTTCTGGTAATGGTGGATTAGTCCTGGCTAAGAGCCAAATGTCTACCTAGCTGCTCATTCCCCTTCTCAGTGGGACATGAGGACAAAACGAGGGAGATTGCCTAGCAGTTATGTTGTAGGCCAAACAGTTAACAGTTGTAGGCCAAATTGGTCTACTGGCAATTAAAATAGATTTGAATAATAAGGAATGACAACAAACATTAAAACAATCTCTTAAAACAGCATCAGTCCTTCACTCCAGACTCCTCTACCCTACCCCTGACCAGCACAGGAAGGAACATGTGTGGAGGTGAGTTAGAACATCATATTTTTTCACTACCACTCCTTTCTTCTTACAGTTTCCTCTTTTCCAGTGTGGTCTCTCCCACCAGCTGAAATCCTTCAGGTAAAAATTCTGTTCCAGTATGGGCTCTCCACAGGTTGTAGTTCCTTCAGGAAATATCCATCTGCTCCAGAATGGAGTCTCTTCATGTGCTGCAGGGAAATACCTGCTTCACCATGGTTTTCTTCACAGGCTGCAGGGAATGCCAGCTCCAGTACCTCAGGCACCTCCTCCTCTCCTTCCTTCTCTGACTTTGATGTTCACACTATAGTTTCTCACTCTTTTCTGCCCTCCTCCACCTGTCCAGCAATTTTTACTTCTTCTTAAACATGTTTTCCCAAAGAAAGAGGAAAACTGTCCTGTGATTGGCCCAATACAGCCAATGGGAACTTGCACTCACTTCCCCCTTCCCGCTGTTCCTCTGCTGCAAAAACCTTTGCCGTCTATCATAGCAGTGAGCCCCTGAGCAGGGAATAATTAGTACTGACTTTATGATTCCAGAAGGCTGATTAATTGCTTTATTATACTATACTATACCATACTATACTATACTGTACTTTTATGAAACTTATTGCTCTTGCCGACAGCCTGATACATTTTGACCAGATTGGTCCTTGATTTCAAAACACCATCACCAGTGGCCAATTAGGAAATCATCCTTTGGTAAACAGATCTCCATAACACATTCCACGTGTGCATAACAGCAGGTGCAGCAAGTGAAGAATTGTTTCTCATTCTTTTCTCTGAGCTTTCTCACAGCTTCTCAGGAAAATTCTGGGAGAGCTATGTCTCTCTCTGTTCAGAGGATATGTGATTACCACAGCCACCTACACCCAGTACAGTGGTAATTCTGTTTAAGCAAGCCCTGGAGCAGAAACAGGGCAGGATGCTGGTCTGCTGTCTGTAGGAGTGTCACGGGACTGCTGTTCAGACTCAGTAGCTGTAGGAATCCCACCTGTCCACCTGGTCTGGCAACTCTGTCACTTATCACACTGCTTAGAGTGGAAATTATTGGAAGGATCTGGAACAGCTAGATTTTTTTGCTCAGTATTTTATGTTAAGGCATTCAGATAGACAGTGGAATTTCAGGAAGTATCAGCCAGATAGGTGCACATGGATCTATATGTCCCTCCATAACCTTGTGATTCAGGCACTAAGTTCTTTAGGACATGGATGAATAATGCAAAGCACTGCATTGTCTAAATATTCATTCTGGAAGGATTTCCACAAGCCAGGCATTTACAGACAGTTATTTCTACTCCTTAATCATTATGGGAAACAAATACATAGCTATTTCAAAAATCCTTTTTAAAATAAAACTCAATTTTTCTGTGCCTGTTGTGGGACTTTAGTTGTTTGGCTTAAATAAATAAGCTTTAAACAGAATGAGTCACTTGTTGTTATAATATTATGTGGTTTAGTATGCTGATTGCTTAGCTCTGTTTGCTTTATCTGAGAAGCTGCATTTGTTGAAGCCTTAGGCCATAAGCTGGGGACCTTCACCTAGGTATGCTTTCTGCTGTAATAGAGTAAATTTTCTTAACAATTTTCCAAGTAATTGGTATGATGCTGTGTTTTGGCTTTTGTATGAGAAGAATGTTAATAACACACTGATGTTTCAGTTGCTGCTAAGTTCTGTTTATTCCAAATCTAGTACTTTAGTTTCCCAGGCTCTGCCATAGAGCAGGTACACAAGAAGCACACACCAGAGCTAAGGAGGGAGGCTAAAAATGTCGGCAGAAGCTGCAACTCATCAAGATGATAGCAGTTAATGCCCCACCTGAATGGAAAAAAGAGAAAGAATCTGATAAGGTGTTAGAGGACCTCAGACCAAAAATCACCACTGAACTAAATCACCACTCTCTCTCTGTGGAGAGCATGTGAAGGATGAGTGCGTAAATGGCAAGGGACTATTTGCCCAGGGATTTCTTTGTTCTGGGTCCCTTTTTGGAGACACTCAGCTTGAGCTGACCTACTGCTGTACCACACCTAAATTATTTATCTTTTTACAAAATCTGATACCTGAGAATCTTCTGCAGGAAATATACAGAGTTGAGCGTGAAGGAAAAGGAATCCCTTCTGAGCATGAGTGTGTGAGTCAGGAGTCAGAAGGGGCTGCTATTGGTTCATTGGAACCACCTGCTGTGAACGGTCTCAGGCCCCAGCAGCTGCAATCTTGAGTGATGCTGCAGCTCCCTGACCTGTGTAATGTTGGAGCTGTGTCTTCTCCCTTAATGTTGCCCTCCTGCATTATTTCATTATAAATTCTGGTATGAATAATGTTACATAGCCAGAAAAATGCAGTACATTCAAACTGAGTCCTACATATAAGTGAATGTAAAGTTTGTGTATGTAAAGCCTCCACATTTTTCCTTCCACAAGTTAGATGGCAGATTTAAGAGAGAGCAGGCTAAAAATCTGAATAGGAAAATGAATCATTATCTGAAAAAAAAAGAGGGATAGAAGGAGGCAGAGGAAAGGAAGGGAATCCTGCTGCATCTGTGTAATAAGATGTTTACATCCTTTTTTTTGTGAAACAAATTTCACTGCAAATAAAAATCCCTGTTATTCACACTGAAGGCAAAGGAAATTTCATTTCAACTTTGATTCAACGAAACACCCACTTTCAAGCATACTAGTTCTGGTTCAGTAAAACATGGAGGTAAAGATAACTCAATGTAAACATCCATTTGAACCCTGCTGACTTCAGTGAGAAGTTAGTTTACTTTGGAATTGTTAAATTTGATGACTCACATAATATGGTAGAAATCTCTTCAGTGTATAATACTTGGAAATGTAGCCCATATTTTTAACGGTATTTAGAATAACAGAAGTCAACAGAATGCCCTGTGCACACATCATCTTCAGTAGCTTAATGTTATGAATAAAAGAGAGTACTCTTCTAGAGAGACACTAGTTCATTATTAGAAAGATATACTACAGATCAGAGTTGCCTTCAAAGATGCAGTAATCTTTTTTTTCATGGATTTTAATACACCGTTTTACAGTCCATATTCTGAAAAGTACACCATTATGGAATGTTATTTTGTGGATGGAAAATATGGGATGTACATGATCATTGCACTTTGCATTTTCAGTTGCAGAGATAATATATTCATTACTATTGGATTTACCAACTCCATATTCTATTTTAGTTTTCTATATCCTTTCTCTTCCTATTTGGCTTTGATGTTTAATGCATAAGTGATATAGACAATAAAAAGATGCAAACAAATCACCCCATTATGGAATTCATATGTGACTTCACAAATATCAATTTCCATCTATCCAGGTGTGATGATTGTGAGTGCATTAACTTCCTTTGTCTGCCATTTGCAGCCTTACCTGGAAGGTCTATCCATGTATTCTCTGTCAGTTTTTTCTGGGAGCTCTGAGTAAGCCCTAGAGCAGACAAACAGTTCTGGCTTGAGCTGCCCTGTAGAAGAGCCTCTGCTCAGCCCTGTGCCCTGTTGCCCTGATCTTTCTGGAGGGACCCCCAGATCAGCCTCCTGTATGATGACTCTGGCTTTGCCTGGGCTCCTGGCCGAACAATTTCTAAAACAATTTCCCACCTGAGGATTCTGGTTCCACAAAAATGCTGTTTTCCTTGGAAACAAGCTGTTTTTTCTGCATCTTTTATGGAAACCAGGCAGACAGGGAGGCTTCCCTTCCACCTCTTGCAAGCCAGCTGGCACAGTGCTGGGTGAGGGGCTGCCTGCCCATCTCACTGGACTTCATGGTTGTCATGGCTGTCCAGCTGCCCTGCTTCCCACCTGGCAGCCTGCTCCAACTGCCTGGCTTCCTGGCTAGCTTTCCACCTGGGTAGCCAAATCCCTGTACAAAAGTTCTTGAAACATGCTCTATGAAGTTTCAAAACAATCAAGTTTTCTGAAATTAAGTTAGGCAATAAAGCAAAGTTTTCTTTGTTTCCAGTGAGAAAAACAGAAATAAAAAGTAGAAAATTGCCAACAAAACAAAAATTGCACTTTGATTACCTCTTTAGTTTTCACAGCTGTCTCTGTGCAAGAAAAAAAAAAAATAGAGACTATCATGGCAACATTACTTGTATTAGCAAATAGAAAGGATTTAAAAGCCACTTTTCCTTTGCTTAGGCAATTTAGTCTTTTAGTCTATTTAGCATTTTCCTTTTTATTTCCTCAAAAGGAAAAAAAAAAAGTCCCTCTGAAATGTTACAAGGGCTTTGAGATGTAGCATTGTCATTAAGTGAAATTAGGAACACATTTAGCATATCTTTATGTAGCTTTCTGTCTTGTAGCCTAATTTCTTGTACTGAGAAATTAGGATATTTCTTTTAGTTTTTCAGTGTTATAGCTTATATATAACTAAAAATAGATGCATGCACACGCAATGTACAAACACAGAATTCAACTTAGGCATGGGGTAAACCCCAGCTCTAAACTTTAATGCAACTCACAGGCCACTGGGTAAAGGCTGCTGGGGTGGAGGATCCAGATGAAGTTTTTCAGAACAATTAAGGCATGTTAGTGCACTCAGGGCACTGAAAATGAGTCTCAGTCCAGGGAGGTTTCCAAAGAGCTGTTATGTGAACTCTCCTACGAACAATCTTCCCACCTTGGTCTTTGGCATTTCTCATGACAAAGGTCTCAGGGCCCTGGGCCAGGGTCAAAGCACAGAGAAATCTGAGATTCCACAGAAGAACGAGGCCAAACAGAGATTTTCACAGAATGGAGCTGTGATAGGAACATTCTCCAAAGCAACCTTTGCACACAGACCTCCTTTCTCTGTGGTACATGAGATAGACACTGGGTTGATAAGAGATTTCAGACTGACTTGTCCACACATTTTGTTGAAGTACACACGTAAAAAATCAAGAAACAGATTTTCTGTCTCTTAAAGTATGTATTATTAGAGCAGAACTTAAAACAGTAATTTATTAAGTGACAAATCCTTGATCTCATGAGTGAGAAAATAAAAATTAATTTACAAATATGCTCTCTACCTGTTATTGCTCATGCCTATCATGGCTTATCTAAAAGTTTTCAAATTCAATATCATGACTTTTCAATTATGAGGAAATCCACAATATTTCCTGTGAATTCAATTATTATTAGTATTCGTGTCAGCATCAGCATTGGTATTATCATTAGTATTACATTTTTCTTGGTTTCAATTTTTAAACTTTTATTTTCTCAGCCTATGAGGGTTTTTCCTATTTTTCCTTTGATTATTATCACCATCTCACTGGAGAGGGATGGAGGAAATAGTGAGACACAGTATAGTACTTAGTGTCTGAGGTTAAACCAGTTAACTATAGTTAAATAATATCTTAAACTAGAAGACGGCAGCTAGGACTGGGACAAAGGCAAAATCTCTGCTGTTTAATTACATCCTTTCCACAGCATTCACAGCATATACAGAATCTCTAAACAAACCAATTAGTTATAACATTCATCACGCTTTTAATTTCAACTCCTCTTCCTTGGAAGGTCCCCAGGGGTATTCTCTACTGAGCAGAGAAGGAATATATCAGGTGGCTGTTTCTGGATGTTTTGAGTAGCAGCAGTGTCAGGCAATTATTTGAGATCATGTCATTGCCATCACAAGTTAGCTTCTAGGCCAAGATACATAAGAACTTAGGAATGTCTCTAAAACTCCCAATCAAAGGTCGATTGAGTCCAGTGGTGAGTTCAGTGGCCCTCAATGACTGCTTGGGAAGAACATTAGACAGAAATTGTGACATTTCCCTAGGACATACTCCTATTCCAGGTAATTTAATTCAGAGCTACAAAGCTGTCTCAGGCAATAGTGTTTACAGTCAGTGTAGGAGCCATGGTACTGGAGCAAAAGGTGAATTCTGGGGTTTTTCTTTGCTTTTGCCAGTGTGTCCTTTTCAATGAAGGAAGTGCTGATAGTTGACACACTTGGTGTCATCTTCTAATCTCAGCATAGGCTGATACCTCAGGGAGCTGAGCTTTGAGCTCCTAGTCATCCTACAGGGACATGGATGAGGTTGCTACCTCAGAATTTTGTTTGGTAATAAATACATGCCTGCTCCCTAACATCCTTCTAGGAACCGCCTCTCTCCTTTGACTGGCTGCTAAGAACCAGTCTGTCCTATACCTTTCACACCTCTGTAAGAATTCTTTTTTCTTTTGATTTTCCTTCTACTCTTCTAAGTACTTCTCTCTTCTCATAAAAAGGGTGGATTACTCTGATCCTTCCTGCTTGAGTATTTACTTTTGATTTTCTCAATCCAATGAAAATTAATAAGATCAAGTGAGTCAAGGGATATAAAGGGAAAGTAAACAGTTCATTTTATGAAAGAGGAAGAGGATAATATCTGAAATACTCTGTTGCAATCATTTCACCTGATCAGTCCAAATTCTAACAGATTAGCAGATGGCAAGAGCATTCTAAATGAGAGCAAATCTGTCCTTTGTGCTTTTAGGATCCCAGGAACACAGTATTTATTCTAATGGTAAATATCTAAAAAAATTACTGGGAAAAGAGGTAATATATTATAACTATGGTACAGCACAAAACTGAAGGCACAGAAGGCTATGAATTTTAGAACCTCTGGCTCTGATAAAACTTTAAAATTGAATCTGACATGACACTGAGCCCCACAGTCCTTATCCAGACTTTTCCCCAAAACTTATACAGAAAAAAAAATCCTGGATTATTTTAAATTGCAATAACTTTGCAGGTTTTTTTCATTGGATTTTCTCATTTAACTTATTCTTCTGGCTTAAACTCCCACACATTCAAATTCTGTAGAATATGACACTCATACCTCATGGAAAACACTGACACAGCGGTTCTCCTGTTTCTATCTTTCCTTCAGAACAGAAAATCTGAATTTAAAATCTGGAATTAAAAAATGAATGCATTTTATACTAACAATTTATTGTATCAATCTCATTTTCTGTTATTTCCTTCTTCATCTACAGTATCAGTACAAGCTGAGGTAACCCCATGGAAATCACTACAGTTACATGAACATTATCCTTGTACTGGTCTGAGAATCTGAATATACACCAAAGACTTACTGGACAAAGAACTTAATGATGTAAATCTCTACAAATAAGAAACTAGGATGTGCAGGAATTCAAAAGTAAGGTGATACTTAAGAGGCAGATAAACATTTTAGAGGTGTGAAGAGCATAGCTTTTACTGCTAAATGCATTAATTCATTGAAGTAATTGAGTAAAGCCTTGCTCAATAAAACTGGTTATTATGCACTTGCTGAATTCTGGGTTTGTTTTTCAGTGGATTTGATTTGTTTTTTTGTAGTTTTGTTTTGGTTTTTTTGGTAATGTTTAGCGTTTAGTCTGAAGCACCTGAATAGCCTCATTGCAATGAGATGACTGCTATTAGCTAGATCTGGTGCTGCATAAAAATTCTAGTTGAAAGATCCAGCTGCCTGCTACTGCTAGAAGATTAGACAGTTGGAGCACAACTGAAAGTTACTTCTTCCCAAGCTCACCAGCAGCAGAGTTTCATGGATTTTATCACTAAAATGCACAACAATGTACAGTGAAAACAGGAGAGACAACATATTTAAGCTGTTAGTATATGCACAGGAATTAGGAGAAAAATCTTGTATACACAGAAGCTGACCTACTTACATTTAGCAGTCTATGTTAAATATAAAAAAACACATTCTGCTGAAGGCATTCTATTCCTTGGAAAGTAATGGCACCTCTTTTAAACTGTTTGTCATTTATTCTTTCTGAGACAGCTCTTTTCCACTGTGTTTGTGCATGATACAGCAGTTCTTGTAACAAAGATGGCTCTGAACTATTGCAGTAAGTTACACAGAAAACAGAGAGATACCGTGGACAAACAGCAACAGAACACAGCTTTTAAGATATAGTCAAATCTTTAAAATACGATCAAAAATTGGAGATACACATATATGTATACTGTTTGGGAATTAAACTTCAGGAGGAAAGGTTTTTTTGCAGAGTTATCATGACAGGTTGCCATGATGATCACAGGTAAACTGGTGGGCCATAAAACTGGAGGAGATATCAGTGATGTCACTACTGCTGGAGACTGCCATGATTACATAGGTCTATAATTCTACCCTGCTCAATTTGGCAAATTCTAGCAGCACATCAAAGGGAAAAAAAGGTATGACCAAGGACAATGAATAACGAATGAAGAAAGTACAAATATAAGGGTCAAAGTGTTAGGAAAATATGGCAGTTTATAACTGAATCCTCAACAACATTTCCAACACTGTGATTTGACTGTCAGATGTAAATAATGAGTTTGGAGATTGTTTTGAATGACGAAAAATTTAAAAAACCCATTCAAAATAAAAGAACTATATATAATTATTTTACTCATTTTCATTCTGGTTTCATTTAAGGATACAGTTTCATATATTTATGAGTCTTACAAAGTTAGCATTTTTTTCTTTTCACTACTCCATGTAAAAGAAGAGCTAATTTAATTGGACTTCAACATTCCCAGTGTGCTCAGAGCTGACTCCGGCACGCTCGGTGTTCCCGGTTCCTGCTGCCTTGGTCAGATGGATGCAGCTCTGCAGTTCATTTCTGTGGCTCCAGTCAGCAGCAGTTCTTACAGACCTACCTCTTGCAGAGAAACCCAGCTGGATGCCTCACCACTGGCTGATCAGCAGGAGGTTACTGGTGAGCAATGCCAGCACCTGCACTCTGCAGAGTGCATCTCCACGCTTTGTATCAGATGGATAATCCACTGATTTAATCCCAGCATTTACCCAGCCATTGTGCCAGACTGTGGACATCTGTAGGTGCTGGTGTCCTTCTGCTCATCATCCAGTCCACACTTGAACTTTGCTAACAACTAAGAAAAACACACATCTGAACTCACCTCCTGGGTCAGACACAGAAAGCTGCTTGAACAAACATTTCCAGTGCCATTTTTGTGTGTCATGCTGTGGCTAACACACATAACACACAGATTTATCCATGGGAGCAGGATAACACTGCAGTGGTACCAGGAACCTGTGTTTGGGCAGCTGAGTCATCCTGCTGTATTGAGGTATCTACAGCATAAATGATTACACATGTCCAGGTGTCTAAGCTCCTGTTAGAGTCAGTGGCCATCTAGTCAATACAGTCAATAGAGAATGAAAACTATTCAGCTCTCCCAAAGCAGATACCTACTTTAGAGGGAGATAAATAGATCCCTAGACTCCACTGACTGTGCTGGCTACGTGAGATAAAACAATAACTCAATTCTCATGTTTCATCCAGAAATTAGTCATGAAAAAGAGGCTGAACTTCTCCTGTTTGGTTTTTCTCAGTGTTTTGGGTTTTTTAAAAATTTGTTTTGTTTTGGTTAATTGGGTGGGGGGGTTTTTGTTGGTTTTGGCTTTGTTTTTTTCCTAAAAAAGAAAATAAATACCGTTAATATAAGAACTGGTATCAGATTTTCCAATCTTCTAGAATGGACATCTGAAGAAGGATACAATTTTAACAAGGCCATGTATGAGAAAATAATTGTTCCTTGATATGGAATCAAGAATTTCAAAGTATGTAGGTCTCATTCTTATGGAATCAAGATGTGTCAAAGTGCACATTTTATAATTTACTATTTTTTCTCAGCTTCTCTAGACAAAACCTAGCCTTAGTTGGTCTAATAAATGGTATTTCTTTTCCCTCATCTAACTGTAACCCAGCAAAGTTATTAAAATACTGTCATTGCTCCTATTGGATCTGGTCGATGTAACAGGCGAGTGCAGCTGACTGAAATTCAAAATGAAACTTCAGGGGTTTGAAATCAACAGATGACTGAATCAGGAATGTGTTAGGACTTCAGAATTTTTGGATTCAGTTCCATTATGAGAAACTCAGTTGTTATTAGACCATTATTAGATTTAATTAATAATCCAGAAGTTAAGTCGGTTTTCATCCTTATTTTGTTATTATAAATCCTAGTGTTGCTTAGCATGTAGTTGTGTCCACAGAGTTGTGTCCACAGTATATGGGGGACATTTTTAAATTTTAAAAAAAGAGAAGAGTTTTTTTATGAAGAAGGAAGTGGCCTTTTTTTTTAGCAGCAACAATGGATTTCACATTTTTACTGGAAATGGCCTATTTTCCATCAGATTTTTTAAAATGTTGTGAAAAATGTATTTCTAGGGAGTTAATGAAGTGTTATACAAGTATTAGTTTACAAAAAATAGCTCTTTTGTACCAAAAAATGTCTCTATGTTTGGTCACTTTTATGAAAAGTCACTTAGCACAAGTGGACTACCAGAACAAAGAAACGGGAAGGAAAAGATGCTAAAGTAGTCAAAAAATGCAAGATATACACAGATAGGAACTGAGAAATAAAGTTTTGGAAAACTTGTTTTGCTCATTTTCTGATAAATATGAAACTATTTTGTGGAGTTTATAAATTCAATTAATCTTTCCACTGACATTAAAACCTGCAGCTGGTCTTCCATGTGATGTGCACACCAGTGATGTGAAGCTGTATAATTATGGGCAGTCATTGAACAGAAGTTTAGTGAGTTCAGGCAGAATGACTGAGCACCAAATGGAGTGGAAGATTCTATTATTGTGTATTTGGTTTTGGGTAAAGAGCTTTTACCTGCAGTCAGGTGTAGAGGTTAGGTGTCATCTTTATACCACTCATCAAATTAATTCATTTTTCAGAAAGATCCTTTCTTTTCTGTTACTTCACTCCCTGGGTGCAACCACACTGCAGGAGGTTGCTGCTAGTGATGTAGCTTTGTTAGAAAAATTTTTTTAAAAATTTTGGTGTAGCAGGAACAGAGAGAAAAGCTTATGTGTTCCAAGAACCAGCTTCAGATTTTAAGCTGAAACAGGCCTCCATTTGCATTTAAAAACCTCATTCACATTCAAAGACCTGATCAGAATAAGTCAGAGAAAAGAATGGCTAAAGGTTATAAAAGCACACTTTTTTTAGTGCGGTTTCTAATTTAATTACTAGGGGGAAAAAAAAAAAGGAATGTCTCCTCTAAACCCAGGCATACTGCTAGTGAGATATGAGGAAAAAGCAGAGGCAGTGCAAAGGCAAGGATTATCTCTGCTTTCTGTTTCCTTGTGCAAAAGTATAAGTGTCTTGTTAGAAATCCTGTTGATTTCAGAGAAAATATGTTAAAATGGAAAGAGAGTCTGAAACAATACTTAGTTACGAGCTGCTCTATTTGAGAATTGCAAGTATCCACACCTGCCGGCCTTCTACAACAACTCTTTTGGAGGCTGTTTCCCTTGTCTTGAAGGAGTTTTTCATTTACATTTTACTGTTTTCTCGCATTCTAATCCTCTGCAATTTTAAATGTATTTTTTAATTTTAGAGTTATGACATTCTTTGAAGGCTGCATGCTTAATTTCATGGGGGTGCTTATGGAGTGCAACACATTTAAACAGTATCCTATACTGGATATTGTCTCTGTTTTCAATCAGTTTAAAATATTAATATTAAGGCTGTATGGAGTGATTTTTGTCAGGTGAGTAGATTTTTTTTGTTGTGTGAATCCTTCAAACCCATCCAAACACAAAACCTGACCATTTACATAACACCATGCACAAAAAAACTATATTTTGCTTTGATAAAAAGAAACATCTGTAAATTTGTTTTGTGAGGGTTTCTCCCCACCCCCCCCATTTTTTACTATAGCATAGATTTGAATTTGTAAATTTAGTTTCTAATCTATGTTGACAAAAGAAGCAAAAATTTAATTAGGGCTTTTTTTTTGGATGATGACTAAGAGTGAGGTAGGTAGATTGCTAAGACAGCTGTTCCCCAACTCATGGCAGTCTCAGCAATGTTTGGGATTGGTTCTGTTTGGACAATGTCAGCATTATTTTTTGGCTTTCCAGTGATCAGAATAATTCTTGTAGTAGTAACACAAGAATGTCTTCCATTTCTCACTACTGGCAATACTAAGTGACCATAAAACCAAGAGATATAAAAGTCATCTGACTCCTACTAAGTAGAGGTAAGGGGTCTCTGGATTGTTGCATTATATGTTTCTTAAATTCATGAACTCCCAGTGCACGAGATTCAGAATTAAAAAGACAATCAGCAGCTCTAGTTTGTACAGTCTGTTTTTGTGTTGAAGACAATGAGAATTTGCCTGTAAGTATTTTAACAAGATTTATTTAAGCATGAAAGAATTAAGTATAAAGATAGAATTCAGTTTCCTCAGAAGATCAAAAGAAAGCTTCAGTAAAAGAAGATGTAGCTATGCAAGAATTACCGAAACACAGTTTTGCTGTTTTGAAAAGGGAATAAATTTATTAAAATTAGAGAATCATATGTGAGATCTTCACAACTTAAACAATTCAATTCCAGTGTTTGAAACAAATAAAACAAACCTAAGCAAAAAAACAACCCTCCCCAAACAAACAAAAACAAAGACACAAACAGAAACCAAACCAACCAACCAAAAAAATCCCAATCTGTTTAGGAGGCAAACAGGTTCACTGTATGTTATTTTCTGTGTGCAACACATTCAGATATCCAATACTAAACTGAGTAATACTAAAATAAAAGAAGAATTTTTCTTCTTCCTTTGTCCACCTCCAGACCTTTAAACACATCATCTTTAGACATAAAAGGTTAGGTTTCAAGCTAGACATGTGTTGAAAAGGTTGCATTCCAATTTCAAAACTCTAGAGAACAATGAAAGAAATGCTGGCTAGCTAGTTCTTTAGAGTTTGCTTTATAGACATGAGGGAAAGAAAAAATGGCCAACTTTGGAAACCATTTCTCTTCTAAGAGATCAAACTTATTGGCGTCCAAGCCTTTACTTTTTGGTGACCAACCCTCTACAAGCTCATTAGCCATTTTGATTTTTCAAGTTAGCAGGAGTTTTCAGCCTGGGTCATGATTAGCATTAGAATGCTGCTATAACGTCTCTAAAAATAGGTTAGGATCATCAAACATGAATCCCTAAATTTTGGCATTTTAAACTGTATATAGAAACTGACATACACAGATGCAGTTCTCAGAAGTGCTGAATATCCAAACCTTACTAGTTTAATGGGAGCACTTGTGTAAGAAGGAAGTGCTCTATGAAGCTAAAATGTAATTTATTTTAACAGCACTCTTCATGCACTGTGGCACAAAATGCTTTCCAAGAAAAGCAAACTTCTTTTCTCAGTCATAACACTATAAATTCAGCATGACTTCGGATTTAAAGATATCGAAGAAAGAGTAAATTTCATCCAAAATGTTTAAGAACTCTTGCAAGGATTCTTACAAATGTAAAGACTCAGATTTATGATAGAAGAATGAGAAGAATGAGTAAATTGTCTTGAGTTGTTTGGTATTTCTGATTTTTTTTCTGCCTTATTATTTGGTGTCTGGGATAATCTGCCATTCCCTGGTGATGTCTGACAGTGTTGGATGCCATGTTGGTATGTTTTTATATGCTAGTATGTTTTTTGTTGGGACTCTCAGGGCATCCCCAGCAGCTGTCCTTGCCTGCCCAGGGCCCAGGAGCCCCCAGGGCCACCAGCCCTTGTCCCAGCAGTGCTGCTGCAGGGGGATCTCCAGCTGCCCACAGCCAGATCCTGCCCTGTGGGGAACTCCCAGGGCATCCCCTGTGGTCTCAGCTCCCAAGATATGCCCTGACAATTTGCTGCTCTGTTTTAGTGACAAATTCCAGTACAGGAGCATGTGAAGAATAATTATGACAGCTGGTATGCAGTAAACAAACTTCACGTGGTAGCAGTTTTATACCTTTGTCTTATATGCAAAGAAAATAAAATAGAAAAAAATAATTGTAAGGTTTTATTCAATATATCTTTGAAACAGACATAAGGGGCTCATATTTTATCAAAATGTACTTTGTTGAATCCCACCCAGGTATGTTTTAAATAGCAAAACATCATTTCCTTTTACTGCATTGCAATGTAAATTGTGGCGTTTATAAATTTTTGCTGCTTTAAGGAAATTACTTATTTTAAAAGAGCTGACTGATTTTCACAGACTAGCACATATGTGGCTGTGCACAATATTTACTTCCAAGTGCTCACTGTCAGATAAAAAAAAGGAAGAGATAAAAGTCATTGGGGAAGAGAATACTTCTTCCCAACTTTAGCCATAGGGTAGAATCCTTGGGTTTTTTATGACCTGTTTTATTTACAATTTTATTAACAAGTGCATGCATTTTTCAACTTTAATTCCTATAAAATGGAATGCAAGAATTTAGGGACCAAGGTCTAGGAAGTAAATTAGAAGGCTCCAGTTCTGTAGATCTTGGTGAGAGCAATATGTCTTTATGACATGGTTTAACCACAGCCAACCTCTTGCTCACTCTCCACACTCCCTATTCCATGTCCCAGTGGGGAGGAGAATTTAAAAGAAAAGGTACACCTTGTGGTTTTAGATAAAAACAATTTACTGATTCAAACAAAATATACTCATAATAAAAGCAAACAAACAAACAAACAAATAAATGTAATATCAACAACAATAATAACAAAAATAAGAATAAAAATATTTTGAATAGGGAGAGAGTAGCAAAACCAGAAAAACAAGTAACTTACAATACAATTTCACAACACCTGCTGACCGATGCCCAGCCCATCCCTGAGCCGTGAACAGTCCCCTTCCAGATAACTCTCCTCAGCTCAAACACTGGGCATGACATTCTGTGGTATGGGATATTCTTTTGGGGAGTTCTCCTGACTGTGCTGCCTCCCAGCTTTTTGTGCAGCTCCTCCCTGGCAGAGCATCAGGCACTGAAAAGGCCTTGATTTAGGATAAGCACTGCTCAGCAACAGCCAAAACATCAGTGTGTTATCAACATTATTCTCGTACTAAATCAAACCCACAGTGCTGTACCAGCTACCAGGGTGACAAATGAAGTCTGTTCCAAACAAAACCAGGATAGTGTGTAATAGCCTTTGAGTCTGGATAAAAATTCTGTTCCTTCAAAACTTCTTCTGTAAATAATGCAAAGAAAGGCTAGAAATTGTGTTTAGCTGTAGTGATTCTAATTCTGTGAATTGGTTCATAACACTCTGTCTTTGTCCATGACACATATTTCTACAGCCAAGAACATGATTGAGCATCTTCAGGTGGTATTTTTGCCACTGACATGATGGTC
The DNA here is from genome assembly GCA_013400635.1 of Hypocryptadius cinnamomeus. Classification (NCBI taxonomy): domain Eukaryota; kingdom Metazoa; phylum Chordata; class Aves; order Passeriformes; family Zosteropidae; genus Hypocryptadius; species Hypocryptadius cinnamomeus. The sequence continues at coordinate 17,679 of VYZP01022078.1, forward strand.
TGAGGACAATGTTCCCATGGAATAGTAGAGTAATAAGGAAACAGTAAACATTTCAAAACATAGAAATGTTCTGGCTTGAAATAAACTCAACATGGTGAAATTCCAATAGGTCAGCCACAATGAATATGCAGTCACACATGACAATTACAATAATATGCATTTTTGTAGTTGTCTAGAATCCCATAGGGATTTACTTCCACTCAGTTTGTTTCAGAATAAATTAATGATAGGTTTGAAACAGTTGCACTCTAGGGCTAAAGGCAAATGACAGAAGGCCTTTGAAATCTACCATCAGCATAGCTACTCTACCTAAAATTCTGATCAGAAGCTGTTTTCTTCTCTTTCTAACTTTCCTGCTATTTCCTCTGCGATGAGGGGACCTAAGAATCAAAGGCAGGGGAACAAAAGATATTTCCCACATGCAGCATTTTCAGTTTTCCAGTTTCTTTTTTGCAATCAGTTCTTGAATGAGACAGACAAAATGTCCAAAATGTTGAGTATTTCCTGACCTGCTCTTTTCTGTGACAGGTTTTTTTGTGTAAATCTAATTTTCTACTGGCATCCCTGAGGACTCATGGGATAATAATGCTATGTACAGCCATTTCTGTCTCATTTGAAACAGCCCTTGGCTGCCCTTCCCAGCATGGCTGGACAGCTGACTTAAGCTCTTTCAGAGCATGCTGCTTCTGAAATGGAGTATGGGAGAGGCAGTAGCCAGCCTATTGGAATAATCCACCTGTAAGGAATTACACACTTACAATAGGATTGGCCAAGTTAGTTTAAAGACATTATCAAACATGAGAGAGCAGAAAAATTAGGGAAGTAACTACACTACACCCCAAATAATTTCACACATATGCAAGTGCAGTGAGATCAAACCAGTTTTCAGGAATATGGCCTACCTACAATTTACAGGCATACTTCTACCACTTCTCAGGGACTAACACAAAAGGCAGAAAAGCAAGGAAATTATTTGATTTTGGGGAAACAGCTTTGCTTTGGCCAGTGATACCCAAGAGCTGTTGACTAGAAAGGTAGAGACACAGCAAGAGAATGCTGCTAGGTGAAGGACACATTTCCTTCAGGCTCTTCTGCTCTGAAGTAGGAAAACAGTTTACTTGCTGTGACAGCTGAAAAAGAGGAAAATCATTGGTGTCCTGGGCGGTAGCTTGGCAGTATCACAGTGCCAGGCAGAGAGGGCAGAGCTGCAGCAGTGCCACAGCAGCCCTGGTGCCAGGGTAGTCGAGGCTTCCTGCAAACATTCCCTCAGGCTTCATCCCCCTGTCATCACTTTTGGTGCTGCCGCCAGAGGGCATGAGGAGCCAAACTTTGGTGGATTCACAGCGAAATCGCTCCCCTTTTCCTGCAGAAGGAACAGACCAAACTGTGCTTTATCATCTCTGCAGTCCCTAACCACGCTGCTGATTGGGAAGGAAGAAAGTGGAGGTTTCCTTTTGAAGGATGGAAATCCAAAAAGGAAACCCTTGTGCATACCTTTATTTATGAGTCTTTCTGCTTTCCCCTTTTGTATTCCAGATGTTCAGTACAGGGAAAATATTTTTTTTTCTGTGGGAAGACATTCCTTTAGAAGAAGACCCATTTGTGTCCCAGAGTTCAGATCAGTTCAGGGGGATGTCTTCCCAGGGACCTTGTCAGATTTAAGAAAGACATCAGGGCCAGGCTTTTTTTTGCAAATTTATACTGACTACTGGCACAGTGTTGTGTGCCATGAAAATTGCTGTTTAGTGGTGTTGTCATCTATTTAGCAACTTTTAGTGAAATTAATAAAGTCAGTTTAACTGAGAAAGCGCAATAAAATTAAATAGCAAACCACAAGCTCTGGGCCACTGTTTTATAAAGCTGCCACTCCAGTTTAACTCTTCTGTGTGGAAATGACATGGAAGAGGTGTGGGGCAAGAGGGTGTCCAACCCTGTGAATTTGAGAAGAAGGCCCACATACAACTGTGTCCCATCCCATCCCATCCCATCCCATCCCATCCCCTCCCATNTAACTATCAAAGGAAATACAGCAACATTTGAAAGGAAGAAAGAAAAAAGGCTGAAAATATCAAATATAACATCACCTCTTCTGGCCCCTGATAAATAAAGGCTCTTCAACAGCTGTTTCTTCACCTTCTGTTTGAAATTTTTACATGCATGTTTTAGCTGTGTTTTACTAGTTATATCTGCCAGAACATCTATTAAAAGACATTTCCTATGTTCCTGGGGAGGTGGAAAGCTTTGTTGGTCTATTTCCAATTTTTCAAGCATCTAAGTAGTTGAACAGTTGATATTAGCAGAAGCCAAGTGGCACCATGGCTTGCAAACCAGGATGTGTACAATTTGCTCAATTCACTGAAAAACAACTTTGAGAGTAATGACATGATTGTCATGTGTGTGCTCAAAGGTAAATGCATTTGGTGCATAAACATTTTTTTTCCAAACTGAATGACAGCATTGTACACATCATATTTCTGATAGACATAATATCCATGAATTCTTGGATTGTACTTTTAAAAGGCAAGATGGGTTCAGAAAAAAACACGGCTTTTAAAAACAGCTTTGGTAGGAACATGTGCCTCAGAAAGTAAACACTGACTGTGAAAAATAACTTGTAAAACAAAATTAAAAGAAGATATTAAAGCAGAATAATATTAATCCTTTTTTTTTTTCTGCTAATAATACAGTAAAAAGCTTCCACCTCAACTCTTTTAACAAGATAGTAGAGTCTAACATGTGGATGTATTTTACATGTAACACCTTTTGTTACATGGGTAAATTTCTAACCACAGCCTCCTCAGCTCTGTCAGATACAGATGTATGAAAGTGAAACTTCAATCCTTGTCAGTCATTGGTTTAAAATGAAAGAAATTATACATCTTTGAAAGACAAAACAAAGGACGATAACTAGAGCTAAATGGAGATGTGGCACCAATCAGTTCATAAAAGAAATTGCAAAAAACATTTTATGAAAGAAATATTTATGGTATGTGAAACCAGGTGAAAGGGCATCAGATACATAGGTACCACATAGTAGATTACAGTCACAAACATAGCAAGGGAACTTTTTACCCCTAGGAACTAGAAAGTGAGCCCTGAAAAGGATAAAATATAAAATAAATTTAAAATTTACAAAAATATTCAATAAACTTTCAATGAACGGGAAAGAATATTTGGTGATGTGGCGTGACTGGACTTCTTTACTAAATAGAAGTTTTTTCCTGGCTGTCTCAAGGAGGAATATGCTTCTTTTGCCCTGGCTTTTCTAGGCTCACACATGCATTCTTCCTGCACATTGTCCAATACTTCCTGAACAATGTTATCAGGTTACTCATGTTTCTTCTCGTGGCCTATGGCTTCTGTTTAGTTGTCCAAGTAGAATGAAACTTCATCTCACTTTTTCCAATCATTCTGCTCTATGTATCAAGGTTTGCCAAAGAGCTCTGCTGTACACCTTAGCTATTTTACATCCTGTTAAGCCTAGTTTTTGGAAACTTTCCCTTAATTCTACATCCAAATAGTGAAAAGTGTCATCCCTAGTGTCTTCACCAGGTGCGGGTGGTATCCTTACCTGCTCCTGCTGGTTTGCAGATACCAAGTAATTTTTTTTTTTTTTCATATCTTCTATCACTGCTTAACAGGAAAACCTGGAAATGGGCAAGTTCAAAACTTAGAGGATAATAAACCCTCCAGCTTGTTTCACTAACAAATTTTTCTTTTGAAAAACATCCTTTTAGTGTCCAGGTTTTTAATGAATTTGTGACAGCTTTTCAGCACATGTATCTGGCAAGACATTAAGAGGACATTCTCTTTCAAGATATTCAGGGAAATTCAGAAATGTCTTTTATCAGGTCATCAAAAACAGATCAAAGAATAGCTTTCCTCTGTCTGTGGGGAAGAGATCAACAGCTCCAGGAAGGGCAAAAGCTGTTCAGACATTGGGACATCATGCTCCTATTTCTGCCTTGATATCAATGCAAGTATTTTGGATCAAACCATCTGTTTTTATTTCTGAGTGTTGGTTTTCCAAATATGAGAATGGAAAACTGCTTTCGCAGGTAAAAATGTCCTGTTCTCAGCCTAAAACCTCTGGTCATAAACGTTTAAAACAATAAACAATTACCCATATGGTGACAGAGTAACATCTTTGGACACTTCTAAGAGCAACTCTTCCCATGACACATCTGCCTGGAGGTCAGGTTTGGAACATCTCTCAGGGATTATAAAGAGCCCTATGTATTTTGTTGAGATTGATGCTGCAACTCTTTCTACATGACAAAATAATTTTGGATTCTAAAAAGGACACTAAGGTGCCTGTGATATGTATACTTGGAAAAATCTTTCTTGGTTTTGACACTTTACAAGCAGAATTAATTAAATAATTACAATTGTATTTACCTCATTTGGGGAAATAAGGGATTTACTGTCAGGACTTCAGTTAAGCTCCCCACAAATTTGAAAAAAATACATTTACAGAAAGATTTAATATCTATTAATTAATTAATGTGAGAAACTATAACACATACAGTATTTTCTGCTGTTAAAGAAAGTAAATGATCATCATTCTCCAAGGAATATTTAAAAAAACCCTTTCCTACTGTAGCCAGATGACCCTACAAGAATAATGATAAAAGAATGTTGCTAGAACTTCTGGGTCATCAGAAATAGACAAGAAAGACAGTAAGGGCTGCTGGTAACATTTTCAACTGTTACCTATTTCCTACAGACCACCCTCTGCATCTTCAGAAGAGGCATGGTTCCTGTCATCCTCCTCTTATGTGAAAGCATTATTAAGGAGGGCACCACATGGACTTATCACAGACACCAACATGAAGCTCCTCTACACCTCAGAATTTAATTTTCTCTTAGATGCATTTAGAAAGTTACCCTTAAATTTAAGGAAGTGATTCCCCCGGCTGTGAGAAGCTGCATGTTTTGGGTCTTGAAAAAATTAATGGGGTGTTATGTTCATCAAATTGAAACTTACTTGACAGTTCAGCTAAGTAGTCACCAAACTGATGAACCCAAGTTTCCTGTAGAATTTCTGAATATCCAAGCTGTGTATATCACCTCTGTTGTGATAAAGGCAGTAATCATGCAGCACATGGAAGAGAAAGCTAACATTGCACTGTGGGGCCACATTCCCTTTGGCATGCTTCACATTGCAGCAGAAAAAAGATCATTGACAGGTGCACAATGTGACCTTTTCCTTCTGGAGGAATTAATTCCCACAGCAAAGCTGTGTCTGTTTCCCATACACATCACCTGGGATACAGAAGATGAAACGGGCAAACAGAAAGGCTCACAAATAAAGGTATGCACAAGGGTATGTTCTTGGATTTCCTCCCCTCTGAAGGAAACCTCCACTTCCTTCCCAATCAGCAGCCTGGTTAGGGGCTGCAGAGATGACAAAGAGCGGTATAGTCGCTCTGTTCCTTCTGCAGGAAAGGAATAGTTTCGCTGTGAATCCACCAAAGTTTGGCTCCTCATGCCCTCTGGCGGCAGCACCAAAAGCGATGAGAGGGGGATGAAGCCCGAGGTCTTGTGCTCCGGGGGAGAAGCAAAAGCAAAACGTACCCCAACCCAGACCCCTTTATGTGAGGCTTGCAAAGCCCTTTGCCACAGCTGCAGTCAGCGCAGAAGCTCCCGGCTTGGCCCTGGACACGTCCCTTGACACCAAGGGCCCGCCCAGGGAATGTTTGCAGCCGGGAGCTTCAACCTGCCCGCTCCCAGGGCTGCTGTGGCACTGCTGCAGCTCTGCCCTCTCTGCCTGGCACTGTGATACTGCCAAGCTACCGCCCAGGACACCAATGATTTTCCTCTTTTTCAGCTGTCACAGCAAGTAAACTGTTTTCCTACTTCAGAGCAGAAGAGCCTGAAGGAAATGTGTCCTTCACCTAGCAGCATTCTCTTGCTGTGTCTCTACCTTTCTAGTCAACAGCTCTTGGGTATCACTGGCCAAAGCAAAGCTGTTTCCCCAAAATCAAATAATTTCCTTGCTTTTCTGCCTTTTGTGTTAGTCCCTGAGAAGTGGTAGAAGTATGCCTGTAAATTGTACATAGGTCATATTTCTGAAAACCAGTTTGTTCTTACTGCACTTGCACGAGTGACATGATTTAGGAATTGTTTTCATGTGAAATTGTGTTACTGAAAGGAGCAGAACAGGAAATTCTGAGGTTATTGGATGTTTTTGTTCATCTTACTCAAAAAATTATTAGAGAAAAAGAACATGGAAAGATGCAAATATTGCACATGGGAAACAAGCCTTTTATTGCCGTGTCATTGTTTGTTAGCTCCCATTTTCCCAGAACTACAGGTCAGAGTTTTAGGTATAAAATAACTATGCCCAAACTGAGTTTTAAAGGACTTCTGCCATTTTCCCTTAAGCCTGTGGTGAAAAGCCTATTTTTGAATCTAGTTTTTCATGTATTCAGATAAGAACAGCATAAAATCTTACCATGAATATAATAAAAACACATTATTATATAACCATGTATTTGCTTGCAGTTTGGATGCCAGTTCCAGAGGAACCTTCTCTCACTTATTTTTTTTCAGAGCTTTTTATCCATGTTTTTCTGCTGATAGCTAAGGCTCACATTATGAATGCACCTTCCACACTCATAACAAGGATTATAAGGAAAATGGGATTACCTGTTAAAGACAGTTACCAACAGCAGAAATAAATGTTTCCTGGATTGCTCTGCAGAGATTTTGATGCTGTAATGTGGGCATGGGTACTTGAGATTATGTACAATGTCCTTACTTACATTGTTTCAGTAAAATAAAATACTGAGTTTCTTTTTCTGTAGTACCACATGGTTTTAATCCATGCTTCAATTCTGGTTTCTCATTATTCTTTTAATGGATTTGTATCACTAGAAAAGTTTTTTGGAAAGAAGCTGCATGCTTCTCACATCCAGGGATGGGATCCAATCCCTATGGGATTCAAGACAACAATTAGGATGCATGCCTCTGTTTTCACCTCTGCTATAACATGTGAGGCCACATGTTCATAATGACTGGTATATAGAAATGTTTCCATATTAAGAATAAGAAGTTGGTCTCTACATGACATTATTCATATTAATTTGCATATTTGCCATAGAGATGTATTGTAAGAATTTTATGCTTTAAGTAGTAATTTATGCAGTTGTCATACGGATGAGATATGAGTCTCAGACTTAAATCTTGCTCTTCTTCATGTCACTGATACTAAAAACAATGTTATACTAATGATGGTACAATATAAATATAGCTCTTAATTAACACAAGTCTGATAATTAATAAATTACATTTTATGTCCTGGAGCCTTTTGCTATTAATCATGATTTGTTTGGGGATATAAGCAAAACATTTTTAATGATAGTAAGCAGACTGTGATTATGAAATTGAATGTAGTTTTTTTTTTTTTACTGAATTCTATTAAGATAGTTTTCCAGTCAGAAGCCCATAGTTATTTTCTGCTGAAGCCTTGAACTTGCTGAGAATAGTTTTTTGGGTTGAGTGGGAATTAGCAAGTTTTTGATCATTCCAGAAAATAGGACTGAAGGACCAACAGTGCCATAATAGTCTCACCCTCTCATTTCAAAATTTTATCTTGCTTTTCATTGTGAGACAGATTTGTTGCCATTCCTTATTCACTCAGGACAAAAAGATACAGCTGTGCTTAGAATATATTTTGGAAGATAGAGGGCAAAAATACAAGACACAGGATTTAAGTCCTTTCTGCCACTACCTCCAATTTTGTGTTGTGATATTTTATACAGAAGATAGTCTAAAATGTGTTACTGACAAAACACAACAAAACCAGAAACTGTTCAGGCAAGCTCAGACAAACTTCAAAATCTCTGTCTCTGCATTACAACATCTGCCATGAATTGTGCAATTGAGCTTCCTGTATTTAGGGAAACTCCAGGGGCCAGCACAGCCCTCTTGCAAAGAATGAACCTCATCCTGAGAAAATCACCTTCCCCGTCATGTTTTCCCTCCTCCTGTACAAGATGGAAAGATTACTCCCACTCTTAATAGTCACATTATTTGACTTTAGAAGCCTCCCTCCTTCCATAAATCAAGAATTTAACTTGAAGGAAAAAGCTGTAACAGACCTCTGGTCCCATCTCCTTCTGTTTTTGAAAAGATTCTCTGGATCTCATTGATAATTGCTTGTCTTGACTATTGGCAGATGGTGTTACCAGCCCCTGTTCCAGCCAGCCCCGTTGATGCCCTGTGGCCAGTGAGGCTGTGCCTCTGCCTCATTCCCCACCTTGGCCCACCCTTGTTCTTGCAAATCCCTGGAAGGAATGTCCTGCCTGTCCATTTCTGCATCTGGAACAGTTTCTGCTCACCTGGCTGCATTTTACATACCCACAGTATGACGCTCTCTGCCATGAAAATCACTTGAAAAATACAAAAGGCACTAAGTCCAACAGGAGATGCCTGGGGGAATTTCTAAAACTGGTTGAAATTCACACCTAGAGAGATCCAGTATGAATTAGTCCAATAATTTGTTGTGCAGACAGAGAGGAGCTAAATCAGCCACCTTGGCTAAAGTAAATCTATCGTTTCTTATCAACAAATTGTCTCAGCTGGGAACAGCTGGGGAGTTCCTGGTCTGCCCAGGGAATTGACTGCTTGAGTGCCCTGGGTGTGCATAGGGGCACAACTGCTGTGAAACTCACCTGCACCACAAATATAACTACAGAGCAAGCATAATTTTATGCCTATATATCTCTAATTTTAGTCTTGTTGCCAAATAATTTACACAAGTTTTTCAGAGTCTTTCAGATGGTAAAAGTGTCAAATGTGTAGTTTAAGTAAAGTATCCACAAGTTATTATACCTTCCCACAATTCCTTTTTGAACAACAGTGTTAACTTAATACTTCTGACAAAGTACAAGACTAAGAAATACTTATTTCTGATAAAATTATGCAGTTTAAGACAAATAAATATTGTTGTTATTACTGTAGTCTGTAAGGACTAACTTTATTTTCTTTTACAAGTTTTTTACTTACAAAAAAGGTGGAAAGATTTTAAGAGCTGAGTGAAAAGCAAGATTTATATTTTTTTTTTTTAATGTATAAATTGCTGTTTATTTTTGTCAAGAGTATCTTAAAGAGGAGGCACTTTACCTAACACAGACAACAAACCCAGCAAATCCAGCTCTCTGGTAGCAGCAGACTAGGTGCTTGTGTCTCATTTGGTTAGGCTAGCATAACAACTGAAAGGTAGGGTAGCACATACAGCTTAAAGACACATTTCATCTGATTTTTGGGGCAAACTGGCCCAGATCCCTGTGTATGTACAGAGTAGCAAATATATCTAGAGAACAACTTGTATTTATGCCATCTGCAGATCATGCATCAAGCAAGGTAAGTCAGACATGTACAAGTCCTTTAACACACCCCTTGATCTCAGAAATGGTGTAAAGTAAACTGTGAGCTAATAATTCAGTTCTAGTATCTGAATGTTCCTGATAGCTACTGATACATTGAAGGAATTCTTGGTAACATCTTGAAATTGTGAATTTTACATACTAGAGTCTGAATGATACCTGTGAAACAGGTCAGCTGTGAAAGCAGAGTCTCTTTTCCAAAGATTATAATTTTAGATGGATTCTCTGGTGGTTCTAAGCTCTTCCTATCTTTCTTCCACTTTGCAGTTGGTGGATGGACTATAGCTATTTGAAATGTAGTGAGGAGAGAGGATCTATGTAAAATTAATCTCTGGCAGCTGTTTTTGCCTCTTGAAACTGTTCAGAGGACATTACAAGTAAAAGTGATTTTTATGTGAATGTGTGTATAAATAGATGCACAGTATGTAGTTTCTGGATATATGAACTAGTAATTTTATGGTCTCTTTAACACCAAAAAAGAAAAAAAAAATGCAACATACAGATTCCTACCGAGCTGGCTAATTTTCAATATCTACCTTAAGATGTTTAATCGTGCTCTGAACCTTAACATTCAGACTCTTGAGCAGTTTATCATTTGACACTGAGTGTAAGTGAAACTAGGAAGACTAGTGTAAGTGTGGACATATATCATAGAATCAAAGAATCATTAAGGTTGGAAAAAGACCTTTAAGATTATCAGTCAACTATAATCCTAGCACCACCATCATATTTGCTGTCAAATCCTTTCTCAAGTGCCATACCCACACCTTTTTTGAATACTTGTAGTGGTGGTGACTCCTTAGTTTCCCTGGGAAATCTGTTCCAATGCTTTACAAATCTTCCTGTGAAGAAATTTTTCCCGATATCCAATCTAAGCCTCCCCTGGCACAACTTAGGGCCATTTTCTCTCATCCTGTCACTTGTTACTTGGGAGGAGAGACCAACACTGTCCTTAGAATTACCTCCTTATAGACCACTACATGTGATTTCACATTCAATATCACTTCCACATGAGGACAGTGAAATTGTGCACTGCACTTTGTGCACAAACACAAAGACTTACATAGCTTTGTAGGAGAAACATGACGGTTTTTGTTTGTGTTTTGTGCGTGGGATGTGTTTGGTGGTTTTTTTGTTGGTTTGGTTTTTTTGTTGGGGTTTTTTTGTTTGATTCATTGGGTTTTTTGTTTTGCTTTGTTTTTTTTTGTTTTGTTTTGCTTTTGTTTTGAGAGGATGATCTTGGAGGGATGTCACATTCTTCCCAAGAACATTTTGGATTTGGTGAAAATGAAACATGTGGGTTTGAATGTGTCCCAAAATAAAGGTAAGCATTATGAAGCTGTGTCTGTAAGTTCTGGTGAGATTGTAATTATTTCCAAGTGCCACCCAAATGCCTTTGGCAGTCATAGGATCTTCTCTAGACAGCAGTGGAAATTTTTATGTAGGAACAAGTGCAACATAATTTAAAATCCACAAATCTGCAGTGTTATCTCCATAGCTTTGACAAAAATATTAGTAGAGAGCTAGGGGGAATCTTTGCTTCCCACATTTTCCCTTTTTTATATATTTGTATTTCAGCGTGTATATATTTGTGTCAATAGATTGAAAATTTTGGCCTTATACAAGTTGGTGGCAGTTTTGTTACTGAATTGTCATTCACCTAATATGCCAATGACTCTATCCTTTGCAAAAGAGAGCTCTGGGACCATTTTCCATAAGTCTCCCTCCTTACCTCCTCCTTCTGCTTTCTAATCTAGTCTAATTTACTCTGCTCTAATTCAGTCTTGCTGCTGCTTTTAGGAATGTCGATAACAAGTCAGAAGATGGAAGAGTCCTTCTTCCATGGACTTGTTTTGATCCATTTGTATAGGAGATTATGGTTAGTTTTTGGCTTTGTTTTTGTTTTATTTCTAGATTTTTGTATATTTTTTTCCATTTACAAGTTACAGAACAAAACCATATATATCGGAGCAAAACTATAGATGCAAATTACTTGCTTTCCACAGTTTCCTATTTATTTTTACCATCTCAGAATTTTTCTAATATATCCTATTGAAATGGGATAGGGGACAAATGTAAATTTTGTTAGCAAGTGAGAAAACTCTGTCTCTAGCAATGTCTTTGGGTAAGTCTTTCCTTAGAGGAAATGGACATTAATTGTGGACAATTTTATTTTTTTAATAAATAGAATTACATTCTTTTTAAATCAGGTAACCTATTCATAGAAAAGCCTACTGTGATAGTTTGACATATTACACTCACAAAACAGCTACCTATTTAGATGTTGTTTAGAATATGGGGTTTATACTTTTAAAGCTATGTTGGCAGGGATGAAGCAATGGTGGGAGAGAGAGTTCACGAGGGAATCTCTCTAAGGACATGTCAACTGGACATGAGTACACTACATCTTTGCTGCCTGTCACTTGGCTTCTGCCAACAAGAAAGATGTTTTGAGTGAGGGGAAGCCAGTGACAGATGAATAAGGTTAATGAATGAGAAGGTGAAGGGGACACGAGTGTCTTTTTATGGCTTTGTGTATTGAAAATACCAACTGCAAATTGCATGCAGGGTGGTGTGGTGTCAGAATACCACACCAGCTTTTCTTAAATGAAACTGTCCCAGGTTTACATCTCCTTCACTATAAATATCTGTGTTATCTCATTATCAAAATGTGCATAAATAGATAATGTCTAATATGGCAATCCAAAACCTCCTTTGTTTGAATCTTTTGGGTATCCCTCATAGAATTTAGGAGATTTCTCTTACCACCAGAACCAATAACTGGGTCAGTTACTGCTTAGATACAATGTCTGCTTTGCAATAGCTGTGGAATATTCAATCTGTTTTTCAATTGAGAAAGGAACTTCAAAGGCCCTTATGGCTCATTTAATTTGCTGGAAATTCCAGAGCAATAAAAATAAAAAACCCCCAAAATTATTGTCGAACCTTCTGAGTTTTTTTAAATTTAAAATAAAGAATTGTATATTTGAATTCATAGTAATATTATTTAAGACATTATAATTCAATAATGTTAATTTTCTGTAAGTGCATTTAAGGAAAAAGGGAAAATCATATTTAGATATAGGGTTTAATGACAATATCCAAAATAGGTACCTGTTCAATGGTCCTTATAGAATAGCCTGTTTCAGCGCCATTAGAAGAGAACAGGTCTGTAAGAGGCCATTTCTCATCAACAAGTCAAACATTTCTTCAATAAAGTTTTGAAGATTCATATTGTTGTCTGGCACACTCCTCAGATTTTAGCATGCAAGGGCTATAACATCAGATATGCAAACACAGAGTTACTTTGCATGACCAAGAAGATGCTTTTTTCTTTTTTTTGTAATAGAGGCAATCATTCTACTACTTATGAATTCTGAACTTTAACCATACGTCCTAGAGTCCTCATAAAATCCTGTCATTGCATGCTCTGCTTCACAGATTATGTTAACCCAGGTCCTTCCTCCTTGTGTCAAAAATACTGGAGGGAAAACTCAGAGCAATGAAAATACAGCTCTATCAGGAGGAAAGCAGGACACCATTTTTAATTTCCTTTCAGTCCCAAACCATTGGCTTCCACCTCTTGCAATGATCTGCACTCCTATATAAACTAGCAATTATATAAGAAGCTCTTGCAAAGTACGGGAAGGGAAACAAACTCCATTTTAGCATCAAGGATGTAGTCTGATGGATATGCATGTAATAAATAGTTCTCTAGGTTTGTTGCTTTCCTTACTCTCCCCAGTTTTCTTATTTCTGCATATGGATTATAGAGATTTGTCTCACAGTATCCTCCTATTCTCATTCCCCATTTTGGGGCTAAGGCATTAGCACTTATTCTACTTTTATTTTATACTTATCTTCACTTTTGTAGAAGGGATATTCTAGATTTGGTAAAAAAGTTCGTACTAATTTAAGTGACGTAGCAGCGTAAATTAGTGAGTCCCTACCCTGAATTCATCATCAGAGTGCTAATTATGCAGAATATAAAGAAGATGAAGGAAAGCATGAGTAAAGGCCAGAATTTTCAGTCATTTTGTATAGTTCAGCAATTTGCAATCCTCATTTTAACTTCGACAACTGAGACCTCAGAATAATTTTGGCTGTTATTACCAGAGTCTTCAAACATGCAAATAGACTGTTGTTTATTTTCTTTGCCTTGATATTTCAAACATCTGGTCCTTCTGTATTTTATATTTGAATTTTACTTGTTTGTTTTTTTTAACTAAGATTTGGATGAAATTCTTTTTAAGTGGGAACATGTTTCAAATAAAAAAATGCAACTGCGTAAGACTGAAAGGAACATGCATGTTGGAAAGGAACATGGATGGATGGATGCATGGATGGATGGATGGATGAATGGATTACCGATAGATAGATAGATAGATAGACAGATATCTAAGAGGGCCCTATCTGTTTTCATTAGAAATGTTCTGAAGGCCTGTGTACTGTGTTTATGGGGCAAGGTTTGCAAGCAGGAGGGCTGCAGTGGTGATATTTTTGAGAAGTCATACAGAGCCAGTTTCAGCCAGTTTCAAGATGGACCCATCACTGGCCAAAGCTGAGTAAAACAATGATAGTGGTAGTACCTCTGCAACTTCTTGTTTCAGAAAGACTGAAAAAAGGCAGCTGGGATTGAGGAATAAGAATATGAGCAAAACAGCCCTACAGACACAAAGAGTAGTGGAGAAGTAGGGGGTGGGAGTGCTGCAGGCACTGGACTAAAGATTTTCCTGAAGCTCTTGGAGAAAACTTTGGGGATGCTGGTTGTCACTTGCAGATGGCAGAGCAGATATCCACCTGCAGGCTGTGGATGTGCCCTGAAGGAACCTGGAGACCATGGAAAGCCAAAACCAGAGGAGGTTCCTGACTAGGAGACCACTGTAAACCAGGGAGTTAGTGATCCACATGAAAGTTGACATGAGTGTGACCAAGCCTGTGCTGTGCTTGTATTGCACTTCACTGTGCTGTAATTGCATTATCTTGTAAGAACAAATTCCAGTGACTGAAATGGGAGAACTTTCTATGGATGGGGACTGCCCAGTGTGCTGTACATGGATTGGAGATCCATGAGGAGCAAAACCACCTGGAGTTTCATAGAGTTTTAGGATTATCCATACTATTATTTCCTTGTGGTGCAAGCTCTAATAAATTGGATTTTCTGAGTTTCCTTCTTACTGAGATCATAGCAGATCATAGCGTCCCAGAGCAAAAGAGAACTAAGTTTGGGATTAGTATCTCAAGTCAGAATGCATCCTGGAATGTTGTTCAAAAGGTAATGCTGAACCAAGTAGACTGTCCTTGATAACCCATGGTTGCAGTAATAACCGATGCAAAATACGAAACAGAAATGTTTTTTCTTGAGTGACTGCATATGTATGTACCTTTTAATTGACATGGCAATCCACACAGATCCTGAGTGCATTTTTAATTTTTCAGGATTTTTGTGCACCAGGAAACCATTTGACCCTAAGAAAATACAGTAGCCAAGTTGCAGCTGCTTGAAGCATTTTCCCATTTAAATGTAATGGCACTAAAGTGGAAGTGCCAAGGGCCATTATGCACTGACAGTATAGTCAAGAAAATACCCATCTGCAGAAAGCATGCAGCAAGGTAGAAACAGAGCAATGAAATAACCATGAAAGCAGTTGGAGCCTCAGGACAAGAAAAACAAGTGATTTGCTGCAATGCTTAACAACAAAAGGAGAGATCTGAACAGTTATTTGGGCTTTCAGAGCTACAAGTGTAGTATGAGTGAGCAATATTGCCTTTGGCATAGATCCCTGTTGCCACTGTAGTGTTCTCTTCCTTTCTGGAAAGCCAGGTCCCCCCAAGAGCAATCATAGCCTGATCATGAGAAATAAGAATCACAAAAGGCTGCTTCTGTAGCAATCCTCCATACCTCAGCTCTTCATGCAATAACAAAACTCCCTAAAAGAAGTTAAATCAGGGAAAAAAAAAAAAAAAAAAGCAATATGCAAAGCCAAAACATCAGGTTTTATCTTTAACACAGTGGTGAATCGAAATAGTTGTTGAAAATTAAGATGCCTTACTAATGTTCTAACTTCTGCTTTACGTAGCACATTAGTTGAAGCTGTGTAGAGGTCAGGACAATAGCAAAATCTGAAATGTTACTCAATACAGCATCAGTTGGACAAAGAAGAAGACCTTGGTTTTGGTTGTGCCATTTTGAGTGTATTCAACCTCTATCTGCCATTATATTGTTGGTTTGAGATATGAAAATGTCATACATGGTCAAGCACAGGGCTGTAGAAGGCAGAACACTGGATAAATAGTAGTTTAGAATACCGCTACAGTGGAAAAATAGCAATTTATATATTTTTAAGTATTTTCTGAGAGTAATAATGCAGGCGCAAGGAATGGAAACTGCATGAATAAATGTTTACTAAAACAGAGACTAAATTTTGCTCAGTCCTGCTTAGAGCAAAACCTGAATTTTCCTTAGCTGTTGCATATTGAATTAATAGAATTTTAGCAGATCAATCATATTGTTCTACCAGTTTGAATCTCCTATTAATTTAATTACCACCACTTGAGTCACGCAATAGACTTCTCTAGCATCAGTGACCTTTGTCTTCCTCTGGTCCCAAACAGGTTGTTGTGTGCACAAAGGATGGAGTGCCACATGATGACTCAATTAAAAAAAACCAAAAACCTGCATCCTTCTTATCTCTCTCAGCTTTTCTTCAATAACTTTTTAAAATATGGACCGTAAATTCATCAAATGTTCAGCAAGTTGATTAAAAAGTGCAACTAATTTTCCTGATTAGCTGAAGATTTGTTTTGAACAGTATATTTTGCATGATTTAGAATCATAATGGTTCATTATTAGTCCTTTGTATTGTCATCAGATCACAGTAGCTTTCACTTCCATTTTTCTCACTTAATCTACCTGTTTTCTCTCCTCTTAAATGCTTCTCTTTCTCTGTGGTTTGCATCTGATTAAGCTTCTATTCGAGATTCTTTTTCTAAGCTCTACCTCAGTCACCTATACCTGTGCATCAACAAGCATCAATGGTCTCTGGTGCCTACTAAGATCATTATTATATCAACTTCTTATTTAATTCTCCCCTGCTCTCCATCATTTTTCTACTATTCTGTCAGAAAAAAAAAAAAAAGATAAAANATTCTGTCAGAAAAAAAAAAAAAAAAGATAGAAGAAAAGAATAAAGGCATCAATGAGAAAAAATTAAATAGCAAACATCATTTAAAAATGTGCAAATGAAAGATTACCTATTAACTGATACTCAGATGTCTACCCATACAAGTAAATTGTAGGGAGACAAAAATAAAACTCCTTCAGAAATGCACATCTTTAGGAATGAATTACTGCTACAGCAGGGGACCAAAAAAAAAAAGCTTGGCAGTAAGTAGCAAGCTCTGGTGCAAGATATTTCTATGGCTAAAGTTCAAGGTTACAAAATATTTTAAAAAAAGTATATGCATTGACTAGGATTTTGCCATGTTTTCTGAGTACTATTGTGTGCTTTGTTTCAATGGCCAATGACAGCAGTTGAGTAGTTGAGTTTGAAGTAAGGAATTGAAATGCAAACTAATATAAATATAAAATTTTAAGCCCTAACATGGTCCTCAGGAAAAGAATTTGAAAAAGCAGTTGAAGCATAGAGTTTATATTTGGAGAAAAGGATGGCACACCTTTCCAGCCTATTGTACTGAATGTCCATGTTCCTGAGGTCTGAGGACAGTGGGAATGACTCAGAGAGCCTCTGCCTCCAGCTTGTGAGGCTGCTCCTGGATTCAAGTGATTAGAAGTTAATGGGGTTCAGGTACTGATGATGGTGTCTCTTTCTGATCCCTACCTCAGATCTGAGCTACTCTCAGGAGCAAGTCTATCAGAGGAAATCCTGGGTTACAAGCAGCTCTTTGTTCTCCCTTTTTCAGTTCACCCAGAATGCTACATGAGAGAAGCAGGGGCACCACTTCTGTGAGTCAGCAAGTGACCCGCTCGTGTTCAGTCCTGTGTGATCAGAAATTATGTTACTCTCAGTTTGAGAAGTGAAACTCCTGAGAATCAGCACATCCTCCCTATTGATTCTGCATTTCAGTTTAACGTCTTTAAACTTAAATTTCTGAAAGAAATTGATTCTAAATGATGGCACAATTAATGATTGTACAATTCAGCAATACAAAAAGATAAGCTGCAAAGCAGGAGTGTGATCTAATCTCTCACAGAACAATTTGAGCAAGATTAAAACTAGGCAGCACTTTTCCATTCTCAAGAATTTGTAGTTGCCTGTAACTATTGTAACTTTCTGCAGAGTGAAAATATTTTTTTACACTCAAAACATAATTCAGCTTTATATTCAAGCATTTAATTAATTTACATTCTCATGAAAGGATTATGTGCTTAGTGTTAAGTACCTGTTTAAGTAGCAAGCAAAGAACAGGAACAAAACCCCAGAGTGAATTAAAAAAAGCCAGTTTTTAAACAAAAAATATATAATTAAATAGTGAAACCTTCTGCCACAAGATGTTACACTTCAGATTTTTTTTCTATATATAATATCAAAGAGAGTCTAGACAAGCAAAGTAGGAAAAATGCATGTAAGGTTGGTTTTAATATTTTAATCAAAATACTTAATAATTAAAATCTTCCTATTGAGCCTCAATGTTCTGCAGTTAAAACCTATGTACATTGAGCAAGTTCTATGTCATGCTTACCCTGTTCTTGTATCCTGTCCTGAGCATCTTTTGGCCAGCCAAAAACTCTGGAGCTACAAGAGTTGTTGTATTAGTGACCTATTTGGCCTTGAGAAGAGCACAACAAAACCCTTCTGTTCTAATACTGATGCTTTGATTAGTCACCTGCACAGACATCTGGAGAAATTAAAAAGCCCCTGTCATTGCCTACAGGAGGCATTTAATCTAAAGTCTCCTCTTAGTCACTGCCTTTAATCATGTGGTTTTGCAAAGTAACATAGCATCTCACCTTACTTTAGAAATTGTTGTGTTTAACTGATCTTACCATTAATTTTCTTTTATTGCTGTATTTTTCCTTATATAGATTATTTGCATATTGAATGTGTTCAAGGAATGATGATGCATTCTTCATAGGCATAGGAAGATATACTGCATTTGTGATCTTGTATAGTTGTTCTCCCTGAAATCCATGGCAGCATAGTGCTGTGGACAATTACATATTTTTAAAAGTAAAAATATTTTTGTATAAGGTTTATTGTGTCTGCTGTACTTTTCCTTAAGCTCCTTTTTCACCTTTCTGAACCATGTAAACAGAATCACAGACAGGTTGAAGTCGGAAGGGACATCTGGAGGTCACCTGATCCAACCCCTTTCTTAAGCATGGCCAGCTAGGCCACCTAGATTGTCCAGAACCACATCTGGATAAATTTTCAACTTCTCCAAGAAGGGAGACCTCACAAATTCTCTGTGCAACTTGTGCCAGGGCTCAGTCACCCTCCCACTGAAAGATTTGTTCCTGATGTTCAGAGGGATCCTCCTATGTTTGAGTTTGGGCACCTTTGGAGCCTGGCCTCATCCTCTGTTCATCCTCCCTGCAGGTGTTTGTGCACATTAAGATTCTCCTGAGCCTCCTCTTTCCAGGCTAAGCAGTCTCAGCTTTCCCAGCTCTTCCCTTTATGGGAGGTGCTCCAATCTATTAATGTGCTTAGGGACCCTGTGCTGCTGGACTCTCTCCAGCAAATGAACACTGCCAAAGGCATTAAGAAGCTCTAAGGTGGGAGTTCCTAACTTTTTAAAGCTCTCTTGGAAAACCCTATAGACAGCTATTTTTAGACACCTAAATGCCTTTGAGTGTCTGACTGTAATGGTCTTAAAATTATTTTAATTCAAATTATACAGAGATGAGTTCAAAAGAAGGTTTTATTCATTTGGCCTTTCTACATTGATAAGTAAACTTTCATTTTTCCTCCTCTTCTGCAAAGCATATAGCATATAATATGGAAAATATAGAGTATTTAAGACACCAGCTTTCTTAGCATGGTAACATAACTGAATACATAGGGAAAGCATATTTATGACTTAGACATAATGTCTGTAATAATTTTACACTATTCTGTCTATTTTCACAGTAATATTAGTAGAAAAAAAATCAATTTTAATTCCTATCTTTTAAATTTAGGGAGTATAATCCTCTACTGAAATACAAAAGAAAGTAAATCAAGCCTTTGAGTGGCTGGCTGTGAAATTAACCACTGCAATTTCATCATAATTTTATTGAATTAATTCTTCCTCTCTTGGTTTTCACAAAAGTGATGGGCAATGTTTTCTCTCATATGAGATGATGACTATATAATTTCTGTTTCTATGCAGTTTTGGCATAATGTGTTCTCTGGATGTCATTAATATTTATAAATTACATCTTCCTAATTGTTTTTATCTTGGTATAGTCAACTAACAAAATACTTACTAGTAAAATTATTGGAGAACTTCCATACTCATTTTCAAGCAATGGATAAATACCTGGAAACCTGAAAGATGCTTTGGAATAAATTTTCAAAATATTCAATCTTATGTCAATAAACAGAGAAGAAAGTCGATAAACAAAGTAGAAAAAGGTGAATATTAAACATGAAAGGTGTGTATGAAAATTTTTTTCTTACCAATCATTTTCTTGACTTGAAGCATTCATGCATTTTTCTTGATATTTACATCTTCATTTGAAAGATGCACTCTGCTTTGCAGTTGCTGTGTAAAAATAACTTACATAGTCTAATGCTTCTTTTTCTTCCAATTTTTTTAACTGAAAACCCTAGAGTGACTGGCTGCTGACAGTCATACTTTTACATGCCATCCTTTATTATTTATTGGCATGAAGATTATTGGCAGAAGAAAAGAGAAGATATCCCAGTCAAGCATGCTTTCTGCTATCCAATTTTTCTTGAAATACCACCAGTTTTCCAGATTTCCTTTTTTGCTCTTGTTGTTTTTTTAACCACACCTTACTAGCAGAATGTAGCTGAAAATAGCACCACTGTAAATAGCTATATTTGCTGAATTCTAATATCATAATTTTCAAGTCTTTTCATGCCCACAAATCTTATCAGTTACTTTGTCTTGCTCATCATACTATGACAATTTGGTCCTTGCAAGTTTTCTAATGTATTTTAAGAATTATTTCTTCTTGGAAGAGTTGTCTCTGCATCTCCTAATCCATGCACTGATTTTTTCAAGTTACATTGCCTTTTTATCATTTGAGGGTACTTACTATAGCTTGGTACTGACAGTTACTAATTTTATGGTATCTTGAGTCTTCAAGCAACAATTTTGATTGGTTTAACTTGGTTTTGAATGGTTTGGGTTCTTTTTTTCTGAGCTATTTTAGGGTTTAGGAGATAGCTATTTTAAGGGTTGACTGAATGCTTAAATTTGTTCCTGGACTGTAAAAAGATGCAATGCCTTTTTTAAATGTTTTCCTTGTAGTATTTGAAAGGAAATGTTTGTGAAGTGATTTGCCTTTAAGTGTTTCAAGTAGATGGATAAGCTTGAGAAATCCATTGGAAACTATCCCCAGAGTGCATTTACTATTTGTACATCAAATTGAAAGGTCTGCTGTTAAAACAGACATTGTAAATCATGAGATACAAAGAAAGTATTGCTTTTCTGCTTAGTTTCTTGGCTTCAGCAACTTCCTGGGGACATTTAGTGAAACAGAGATGGTAAATTATACAGGTATATTTCGGCTAATTCTCATTGAGACAGCTTAGTAGTTTAAGTTGATTCATGTAATTTGGATATTGGCACAGCTGTGCTGATTACACTGAAATTTTTTTACCTATAGTTTTCATTGAGTATAATTTATACATGCTGAAAAGACTCAATGTTTGGTACATTAGCTTTCTTCCAAAATATTGCTGTAGCTTGTATTGTTCTGGTATGTAGCTGTTCTCTTCAAATGAATCTGATGTCTCAAACTCCTTCAGAATGCTCAGAAGAATGAATTTCCGAGCAAATGTTAAGACTGAAAATTAATATATTTTCTTGTGCTAGAAAAACATTCTCTGAAACCACACTGCATATCTGCAAAACGACTCTCAAAGGTGATGAAACGTAAGGAACATTTGAAAAAACACAGATTCCACTTCCAGCCTCCACATCCTCTGTCACCCTTCCTGTGCTGAAAGACACGTTGGAATGCTTAAGACTGGAAGAGTTTGGGGGTTTTGGAAGGTTATTTTTTTTTAACCTGTTCATATGTCTCGTCTTTTCTTTAGGACCAGAGGGATCATTTGGGTAGGACAATCCACTCTGGGAGCCAACAGTGAGGCTCATGTGCAGTTGGTGCACTGTAAGTTGCACCCCTGTGAGCTCAGCCCTCATATGGAGGAGTTCAATTGGAGACGCAGCAAAGTGTCTGAGCACCTTCAACAATTTTCACTTAAAACCACAGGATGGCAGCCATGAGGAAGATAAGGCATCTAGCTTTCCTTTTTACCCCATGGTATGGCTTACTGAGAACAGCTTTTACTCTCAGTGCTTAGCCAGCAGATTTATAAACACAGGTAGACCAGTGTGGTTTGTTCAGTGAACCTGAATGGACTATGCCCTTTTGGAGTTTTTTACTCTGTGAGTAGAACAGCAGTAACAGCTTTGGAGAGGTTCTTCAGGTCTTTGCAACCATGCAAGCCAAAGGATGTGTAGTCAGAATGTTGATTCCCGTGGCAGTGGAACTATGGCTCTCAGATATTCCTATTAGGAACTGGAAAGTCGGTCAGATTTCAGGCTAAGATTCCTGAATTTTTGATTTAGTTCTAACTGAGTGAGGACTGTTATTCTGGCTTATCTTACTCTGGAAGGCTCCCTCATTGTTGAAAAGTGGAGTGATGAACTAGATAGTACTGACCAGATTGTGACTGTAGATAGTACATATTTTTTTTTTGTTTTGTTTTTTAGAAAAATATTTCACTTTCCAAAAATTTCAACAATGTACTCATGTTGTATATTATCCAAAATAGGCTTTGTCTTGGGGATCTGGCAGGTTAGATCACATAGCTATTTCAAAAGAAACTGTTTAAACACGATCCTAAAGAAAACTTCAAGCTTATGACTGTTTCTCTACATATTCTGAGTTAAAAATGTTTGCAGTTTCTACCTAAATTGTTCATTATACAATAAGCTTGGAGGTTAGTGCCCCAGGTCTGCACTCATAATTATGGCAGAATTCTAGAAGCTGTGGTCAATCTTTATGTGAGAAAGATGCCCCTGTCAGTGCTGAGGAATGCAAAAACATTAAGCATTCTTACAGGAACATCAAAGCAATGTATTAAAGTACATCACAGAATCTGAGAATTGTAGATTGTGATGAATTGGAAAGGATCCACAAAGATCATCAAATCCAACTCCTGGTCCCTGTGCAGGACACCCCAAGAAACACACTTGAGAGCATCATCCAAATGTTTCTTGAACTCAGACAGGCTTGGTGCTGTGACCACTTCCCTGGAAACCCTGCGGAAAGTTCCAGTGCCCAACCACCCTTTTGGGAGAAAAACCTTTTCCTGACATCTAAACTAAACCTCCCCTGACTCAGCTTGATGCCATTTCTTCAACTCCTGTCACTGGTCATAAGAGTGAAGAGATCTGTACTCACTCCTCCTCTTGCCCTCAGGGGGAAGTTGTAATTGCAGAGGTCTCCCCTCAGTCTCTTACAGGATGAACAGAGCCACTGCCCTCAACTGCTCCTCACATGGCTTCACCTCCCGACCCTTCACCATCCTTGTGGCCTCCTTTGGAAACTCTCTAATAGCTTGATATCTTATGTTGTGCCACCCAAAGCTGCCCCCAGCACTGGAGGTGAGGCTGCCCTAGTGCAGAGCAGAGCAGGACAATTTCCTCCCATGCCCAGCTGGTGATGCTGTCCCTGATATCCCCAAGGACAGGGGTGTCCGTCCTGCCTGCCAGGGCACTGCTGGCTCATGTTCAGCTTTCCATTGAACCATATGCATAATTCAGAAAATGTGTTTTATTACATATTATGTCAAGTTAGTGGTAAAAGTTTCCTCTTACATAAGATGTAAGCTGCATTATAAAATACTTGGGGCATGTGTTTACTGTAAAAAAGCAAAATGATATAGGTTCTACTTCATTACTGTTGCAATAGTACAGTCTTTTCAGAGGGATGGAGACCTTTTTTCCCTTCATTGTCATGATAATAATATCTATACTGTGTTTTCATCAACTGGGTTCAAAATAATTTGACAGTCCTGTTTCATCAGCAGGAAAAATACAATAATCATTGTGAATAATAAATCAACACACCATCTCCTGTAAATAAAGAAATTAGTTGAAAGTATTTACAGAGCTCAACAGTGGCTCCTATTTTTAGAGATAATTCAGACCACTTGCTCCATAGGCTGCTGTTTAGACTCCTTGACTGAGGCAAAGCACATATTCTATTAAAAAACCAACATCAGATAAGGCTCCATTGACAGATAACACCTGGAAAACCTCCCTGCAATAGCTTTTAAGATGTGGCAGAGTTCCTGTTGCTGTGGCCACCTATGAGGGTAACTTTCTAACTGTGTCCTGGCTGGCAAAATGCAGCTGCTGTGGCTTAGGAAGGTGTTTGCCCCTGGCAGCTCGAAGAGAGGCAGCGGGGCTTTGCACAGGGGGCAGAACAGCCAGCAAAGGCACAGCAAGGGTTAAACCACTGCCTCTGTTTGCCCCGTAGATGAGAACCACCTCCATATTCCCCTTTAGAAAACTCGCCACCATTCCTACCTAAAATAGAAGGAACAAAAGTTGCCTGAATTTTAACTTTCCATCCTGTTCTAGGGAGAAGGAAAAAACCCAACAGCACAGCATCTGAAAATTAATGTAGAAATTTAAAAAACAAACAGAACAAAGTTAAAATGGATAGAACATAAGTCCTAAGCTATTACATGTTCAGCCACACAGATATGTACAGAAGCCTTTTCACTTAAAAAAAAATTACTAGTTTTACATTATCCTGGAATTAAAAGGTAAATTATTTTACTAAAAACCACATTAAAAGATCTATCTTTTTATTTTGAGGATATCTTGCTTTACAATCTTAAAAATATCCTGTGTTATTTTATTTAGTATATGTATGTGCTAGAAATTTACTAGGGAAAAAAGAAATATAGAAGAAATACAGAAATGATGCTTGTTAGGATAAAGGTATAACAGTACAGGATTATCTAGGTATTGTTTGGGTTTTTTTCACAGGTGCCAAACAAGATGACAGGAGAAGCCTGCATCTGTGATTTAATACCTGCAAACAAAACCTTCTAAGAGCAATTAAAGTGTTGGTCTGAAGGAAAATATTTGCTAACATTTTTAAGACTTCTCTAATTTTAGACAGACACCTGTGGAACACTGACACTAAAGCTTCAGGATAACCTGCATTAAAAGAAGCCCACTTCACAGACCCATGGATTTTACCCAAAGTACCTAAATCTGTTTATTAGCTGAGACCTCTGAAGCAGGAGCCTGCTCATGGCAGATCCCTGTGCAGTCATTACGTGTGGACAGCACATTTCAGCTGGGTCCCTCATGGCAATGCCTCTCTCTGTTGACTGCAGGTCAAGGTAATGCCTAACCCACCTGCCCCAGGAAGGAATGCAACACTGGGGAAGAAATCTGGTGGATCTGGAATTACAGCTAAATATATTTCTTTCCATGACGTAGCAACAAACCAGTTTGTAGTTTTTTGCCCCTAATATTGTGATTAGTTAAAAAAAACCCCAAAAAACAAACAAGCAAAAAAACCCCCTAAACCCCAACTTTGATGTGCTAGAAGCAATAAGTGGTGGTTTTATTGTTCAGCATTATTGGACTACTTATGATGAATAAAGAATGCATTAAAAATTTCTGAGTAGGGTGTCTCATAGATACCATAATCAGAGGAATTATTTTCTCTGTCTGAAAAGATAGCTTTTCATAGTCAAAATCCTTTCCAAATAGCAGTGAAACTGTAGAAGGGTGCAAAAACTCATTTAGGCTGTTTAATGTGTAATATATTTTCATGCTCATCTTGTATTTAATATTTTGAAATTTGTCAAAACATTAACATTAGATTTTTTCATTACATTTTTCTGTCTCATGTCATAAGCATTTTTAGATTTTATTTTTACTTTTTAATTCCCCTTTCACAGAACATTTCAAAATATTAAAATTACTGAAAGGAGAAAAACAACCATCTCTATTGCCCTTTACTATAGTATTTTGAGTAGCAATGCTCATGTGCCACAGCTAACAATGTTGAGTAGAGCAGCTAATTGTGTGAAATGTTCCATTTCTTGGAATAGGGACATTACATTTATTGTCATCTGCTCTGTTGGTTCTTGAAGTGAAGCTATTCTCTTTTAAAAGGAGCTGTATCTATACAATAATTTAGCTCATCTTGTATGACAGTACTCTAGATTTATAAATTGATTTGCGTTCCTCAAAAGCCTTTATGTGTGAACTTTTACTGATGAAAGTAAAAATTATTCTGTTTCATAGAAGTAACTAATTTCAATCAAATATATATAAGTTGACTTCTTTGTTTGGAATACAGGATTCAGCATTTCAAGATCAACACAAGGGAATTCTTTCATGTGTAAAATCATAATTTACTATTTTTGTGGTATTAGAGGGTGATTAAAATGTTCGAAAGATGGAAAATCAAGGAATGGTTTGGGGGGAGTTGTATTTTGGTTCTGGTTGGGTTTGGGGATTTTTTCTCCATCAGACACAAAAAGTAAAGGAAATTGTGGAATTGGAGATGCATAGAGAAAAAATACAATTTAACGTTTAAATCTTAAATTAATAGTCCACATTGGGAAATTAAATTGTAATTAATTCATTAAATATCCCTTCTCAAACTTATGGGTAGAGAGGAAGAAAAGAAAGAGAATAAGGAAGCTTGAATTTGAGATGTCTCTCCTAAAGAATATTTTTCATGTCATAAAAAGAAAAAGGAATTGTTCGAATGTTTAAGATTGCTGACAATTAAGCTTTAATTACAAATAACAGCTTGAAATAGATACACCATCAATACATCACAAATCCAAGCTGCACAGTCTGTTTTACCACCTGATTTGGCAGATTCTGTCAAGGTTTCCCACCACAAGTCAATGGGACAAATAATGGGGGGTTGTAAATACTTATTTTCTTGTCCTAACAATACTTGCTTTAAAGTCAGAAATTTTGCAGTTGCAACAGGCAACTGGCCCCGGAATAGATCTTCCTGCTAATAGTTGCATTAAAATTTGCTTAACTTAAATATGGCATCCAGCCAGCTGGCTTCTAATTCCTGGGGTTCTCTCTTAGACATGCTTGTAGTGGGAGTGTAGAGACTGCTTCTGATGCAAATAGTCTGCAAGTTGCAGAAAAACACTTCTGTCTGGAGAAATACAACTGCTTGCTGTCATAATAAGCCAAGAGGAATTGGCTGGGGATGAGTCATTTCAGCGTGGCTGATTGCCACAGTGTCTGTACTAACCAAGTTTTCCTGGTAATCTGCATATAATTCATATGGCTGTGAGTTTATATTAAGTATTTTTTAATGTACAGATTCATACCTTCTGTGAAGTTCAGCATTTCTCAATGATGAATACCAAGTCTTTCATTCTAGTGAAAAGGAAAATCTAACAATAGAAGGGAGAACTTCCACTCTAACAAAGTAATACCTATAGAATTGAAAACCTCTCATTCCCATTAAAAGAGGATTGGATGGCTCTGGAGTGAGAGTACATGGGTAGGACCCCTGGCAGGTGCTGAAGGGAAGACTATAAGAGAAAATATATTCCTTGGAGGAGGAGAAGGACTATCACTGTGCGAATTCTCAGTCCTTGACTACCATCTCCTCACAAAGCAAATTAATAGAGGTGAAAGACTAACTCTAGTTTACAGTCTTCAGGGTTATCTAAAGATATTTTTCTCATCTATGAATTTTACATTTAGTTGCAACTGGATTGACTGTTCAGGATATATAAATAAAGGCTTGCATTTATCCTTACCCATGTGAAGCACAATTTTAAAACAATGCCTAATAATGGAAAATCCTTACGTGTATAAACTAAAGACTCATAACCATTTAACAAGGACCTATCTCAGCAGTGATAATTTCTAGGACAATAAGAATAGTTAAGTATTTATTTGTACTGCTAGTAATAGTGTGGTGCTGAAAGATACCATTTTCTGTTCATGCAGATTCTATAAAATCTGGTTAAGTGGTCATTTTGTTAAAACAAGTCTAAGCCAAGCAGTACGTAGGAGGCAAGAGCTCAGCTGGGCTGTGAGGTTAGAAATTCACCAGGAGTGTGCCAAGAGGCCGCACAAACGAACTGCTCACTACCTTATCTGGGATCAACAATGTCTTTTAAGAAAAAGTGGTCTTTAAAAATCTTAATTAGTATTATTACTAGAAAATGAATGGAAGGCACTAATGAAAATAATTCTGATTTCTATTTGAAATGTGCTTTAAATTCCTTTGAATGTTTATCCTACTGAGGAGCCCCCCATTATCTGATGATGAAATATCTCATTAGGACTCCCCCATCCTGCGTTAAATTTCTCACATCTGGTTACAGATGTAGTCTGTGAGACAAAGAGAAGGTGTTGCCTGAAAATCCTCCTCCCCTCTCCAAAACAGTCTGTCTTGCAAACAGACTTTGGAAAAATTTATGAGTACCTTTTACTTTGAATAGAAAGGAAAACTGTGGACAAGGGATTTTCAGAAATGAGAATATTATTAAAAATATATATGTTGGAAAGATCATAGAGAGATTATGCCTATGCCATGAAAGACAAAATTTTATTCTCAGGTGAATAGGAGGATATT
>VYZP01022079.1:0-11300 GCA_013400635.1 Hypocryptadius cinnamomeus
AAAAAAAAAAAAAAAAGCTTGAAAGTTGGAAAAAAACCTAAAGACCAGGTCTGGTGCTCTCTAATAGAAGTCTGACCACTGATCACTGAATGATGCTGGACTTGGGAGGCTCTGCTGCATTTAACAAGATGTTTTAAATCCTAGCTGCTGTTTGTACTTCAAGGTGTAAAAGTAACAAAACATAAGGGTGTGCTTGTCCAGGGGAAATTCTGGATATATCCCTACAGGGAGATCAGTCATATGCCATTGGAAAACTGACACAATGATCCACAGTTAAACAAATCTTCCAAACCAAATATCAGAAAGCCTTAAATATAGGATGTTGACAACTTCTGCCTGAGAATTAGTGTCATTCTACTGCTTAGACACACATCCAACTTCAGGGTCCAAGAGTGAGAAACTCGTGTTGAAGCCACTAGAAAAACATGACCTCTTATGTAATTAATTTCCAGTTTACAAGAATGATTTTAGGGCTCCAAGATACTTATGAAGTAGCTTTGGCTTGACAGATGGAAGCTGAGGATTAAATGGTATTTATGCAACAAAATCTTCAGTTCAGTCTGTCAATTCCACACTCTTACTAATCCACTTGTTAGAGCAAGTAAATAGGACCAACTCTCTAGACCACTAAAAAGAAGAAGAAATAGCTTATAAGTATCCATTATCTAGAAGATATACTGTATGTATTCAGATGCAGCTCCAGTATAATCAACATAAGAAATTATATTCTATTTTAATACTAACAAGTTGGGTACTTAGTGCATTAGGAAAAAATAGTGGAAGTACTTTAAATCTGCCTGAATCATAGAAGCTGCAGTAAGTGTTTGTATTATCCTTATGATAGAGAAATAGTGAAGGAATTATTCATAATGGAAATATTGATGTATCCTCCATCTTTAAGGCAAATCATAACCCTAAACAAAACAAAACAAAAAAAACCACCCTCAGAACACTAGACAAGAATATGTGACCTTATAAACATAACTCAGTGATCCAATTAAGATTCAGTTTTTCAAGGCATTCATAATGGAAATTTCAGAACTGCTTTACAGCTTCCTTGAGAGCCATGGGAGCATTGGATTCTCTCACCAGCCACAAGTCCTCATATGTGAAATTGCTCTTGTCCTCAGTGGCTGGTTGTGGCCCTGGTCAGTGTCAACAAAGAGGACAAGAAGGAACATAAAAAATAATTTCATACATTTTAAGAGATTTCTCTTCATATTATTTTAAGCATCTAATGACACACATGAAGCAGGTTTGGTTAAAGGCCCCACAGATGCTGATGGAGAACAAGTCACTAGATATAGATGAAATCTGATGTGTCACTGGTTTTAGATCTTACTGTGGTTATCTAAGAAATCAGTGAAATCCTCCTCTACAGAGATCATTTGGAGCTTTGTCATTGATTTCAGTCAAAGTGGATTTCCCCCACTGTCTAAAAAGATTCAAACCCACTGTCTTGACCTGTGGTGCCTATTAAAAAGCCATTAGCACTTCTCAGGAGTAGGGAGTGTTAGATATAATTGCCCTGGGCATTGCACTCTCTTGATTTTAACTGTCTGCCATTTTTTAATTCTGCCTTTCCTCTCCTGGAATTGATGTGTGTATAGTAGAGCAGAGTTAAAACAGCGGCCGAATACTTCCTGCTACATTCTACAGAGAGGTAAAAGGATTAGTATAGAGCTTACAGAGATAATAATTTGAATGTCTTATTAATTAATTGTTATTTGTAATAATGGCTCTTTCCTTAAGGATCTTTCAGGATCCTTAACTGCTTATTAATGTTGTACAGATAAGGATTGCTCCCTAGTGGAAGAAATGAGGTGGTATGTAGAAGCCTTTCAAATTAAAGCAACAGGTTTGGAATAAGAAAAAGCAAAAAAAAAAATTAATCATTTGAATGAATGGAGAATTATGATCACTCAAATACAATTACCCAACTTCATCCTGTATGCTTAAAAACTGCCAGGAGATCTCCCAGACTGATGCCTGATGCATTTCGTACAAGTACAGCCTTTCCTACCAACCTCATTTGATGTGGAATTCTGGTCTGTCTAGGTCACAGTCTCAGGCATAGCTTGAATTCATTGACATCTGCCAAAAGTAGCCTTAGACTGGTTACCTCTGCCTGTCAGGAACAGGCAACTCCAAATGTAGGATTTTCATGAAGGCTCTTAAATTTAACCATTTAGGTGGATGCTCAGGCAGTGAGCCTGTACCAACAAATATTCCAGTTAATTACCTTAGAATTAGGCTCAAAAATGTCCGTATGACCTGCCAGAACTTTTATTACAAGACTGTGAAAGCCCTTGTAAGGATAAGTCCCTATATCATCCCCAAAACATTCCTTTCCTCAGCTCAGTACTTTTCACTGCAGACTGGATTTTCCTTTTATTTCCCTGCTGAATGAAACCTCAGAGAAGGACTCTTGGCACAGAAGGTAAAAGAATGAGTGGTGAAAGAACAAGATTCCCCAGAAGAGAAGTTCTGGCTACATGGGTCTGGAGAGAGCTCAGCAATGGCCATCTCTTCCATCCAAGCTCATGAGATGTGCATTAGGAGGGTGGCAGAAGGTTTTTGAAAGGTGTACTCACTCTGTAGAGCCCATGGCTGCAGCTGCAGTAGGTGCTTTCCATGGTGTAGCTCCTCAGCACCCCCATTTCCTTCCACACCACCACACGGGCCGTCGAAGCCCGGGACTTCTCCACCAGGAAGCTGCAGCTGTTCATGACAAATGCAGGGGCCACTTTATCCAGGATTTTGGGAAGAGTCTATGAGAAAATGAATTGCACAGATGTGCACATGTTGATATCATATGCACACACACAGAGAGACCTGTGTTTTAATGTGTCCGTAATCAAATCTAGCCATAGATACTGAGAGCTCCAACTGGTGCATTGCCTCCATCCCATGTGAAACCCTCTGATTCTAATATTTGTTTCATTCCAAAATCTGAAATGCAAAATTTCTGTAGACTTGACATACCTCACTCAAAATCAAACATTTGTACACCAAATAGTTTGGGTGAAGTGCTGAAGTCAGTTTTGGTCTCAAGCTGCTTCAACCAACCCACACCTTCTTGTTGAGCTGCCAAGAGTCACAGCTCAGTACCCGACATCCCTATTCTCCCCTCTTCAGCTCCGTTATATCTCCTCCCACCATAAATCCAGGGTCTGACAAGGGATTGAGCCATGAGAGGAATTTTGTCTCAGCTGGTATAGAGCAGAGAAAGGGGATCTGTTTTCTCGTAGAACGTCACACATAATAATGTGAAAATAAAGCTAAGCATTTAACTAACTTGAATTGTGAAACAAACCAAAATATTCAGTTCCAGGTCCAAACAATGTATTGCATACAGTTCGCTTAAAGAATCACAATAAAAAGTAATAATAAAACCAGTAAATATTACATTTTAGCCCTGAGTGATTTTCTTACTCTCAAAATCATATTTCCCAACAAAGTCTATAAACACGCCTGAAGTATCAAATATTCCATCAGTGAAGAGGTAACAATTACTTAGTCATTACAGAGGGCTAAATGTGTTATTTTCATACTCCATAAAAATAGATAACAGCTACATAGAGCACACCTAGTGCTAATGAATAGACTGGACCATTAGATAAACACACACACCTGTGAGTTATGTCTGTGTGTGTCTGAACTTCAGTGCTGCTACACCAACCACAACATGTGCCAAAACACCATTTGATCCACCTAGAGGGGACCAAGCAAAATTAGAATGTTCATTCTTTCTTTTATGACAGTTTTCTTAAACACCTGAACAGTAAGGAATCCTATAGAAGGAGTTCCCACATATTGCTAGTGGCATTTACCCTTGAATTTCATTCAGTTTGGGTAGTGAAAACTAACCAGCTATTTTTACTTTCCAGTAATCATCAGTTTCCCCAACTAATTCTGAGGAATTGTAGTTCTGTTCTTTTAGGCTTCACATCAAAGTATGGGAATATTTGATTTGAAAGTGACTGAACAATGTTCTTTCCTAAAACATGTTTGATATGAGTGATACATATTTGGTCTAAACTACTTTACAAAATCTCTTGCAAACTACTTAACCATACATATCTTTCATTTATATATTTATCATTTTTCAGTGTATTTTGACCACAGCCATCATTGGTCCCCTCCAGTTCCATGAGGTCCATTATTCAGATGAAAAAACTGAGGCAAAGAAAACCAGAACAAAGCCAAAAACTTCACTTTAAATCTGAGACCACTTCAAGCCTCAATCTTTTGTCAAGATCTCCAGTGTGTTACTAAGAGCTGCAGCACTCTCTTTCCTGTGGGCAGACTGAACAGAGAAACCTTGAAAATTCACTTCTTGCCTTTGATAAACCATCCAGCATTTCTGCACTGCCTTCAGCCTGCTACTTGCTGCACAGAGATCACAAAATTGTATGGCTTCATGCACAGCTTCCAGGTTTTCCTGGATTTTGACTGAGAAGGAATCAAAAATATGCAGCAGAACCATAGCACAACCATGAGACCCAGTTAAACCGTATGTGAATGGTATGTGCCCTTATCTGAACCCACACACAAAATTTTGTAAGCTTATCACATCAAATACAATAATCAGAACCGTAATCCAGTTTAGTTTTTTAGAGCAATTCAAATTATATGCATAATCAATCTTTTACTTTTAATTAAATAAAAATACTGGCAGGTAACAGTAATGTCTCTGTACACAGGACTCATTTAGAAGCATTAGCAACCCCAAATTTAATATTCTTTTCATTTTACCAGCATTCACTGGATTTCACACTAATGGCTCTTTCTTCTCTATTGATTCTTCTCATTAATTATCTTTCAATAATATATTTTGTGTGAAAACACATCCCTTTAAAGGATGCTTTTATGATAGTGCAGCAGTGTGACTGTGTTCTGTGTCTCTCACACAGCTGGATTTATCATGTGTGACAGCAAAGGAAGCTGCTCCACTTACATTGGACCCTGTCCATAAACCTCCAATCCCATTCAAAAAGAATCGAGTTATATTTCTTTACTAATGTCCCAGCAGAGATTGCTGTCAAAGGAGCCTGGAATGTTTATCAAAAGGTTGGGATTATGGTGCCAATGCTGTGCCAGTCACCCAAGGCCACCAAATATTAAAGGCAAGGAGGACTCTGACTGTACATTGCCAAGGGCTACAGCTGAATCTATAATGTATGAGGCAAAGGCTCTTCCAAAACCCATAACTTTCTTGAGGTATTTGCTTTCTATTCCTGTGGAGAAAAATCAATCATGGAGGGTAGATTAATTCCCATTACCTAGAGGAGGCAGGAGAGAAGCCTGTGCAAACAGTGCAAGGCAGCAGCTCTGAGGCAGGGCTGGGTGTCTGCCAGCTGGAATTGCAGATGTGTCCCCACACAAACCCAGCGCCCCCAGCCTAAGCAGGGAGAGGGTGATCCATAGGCTGCATCTGCAGCAGGCACCCACCTCCCATTTCGTGCAAAAGCAAGGATTTGAGCCGTAAAAACCTTCTTATGGGGCACTGCAGAGTGCTCTTGGACAGCCTTGGATTCATTGCAGATTCAGGTCAGGCTCCACATGCTGACAGTAACATTTGAATTCTGTCTGTGCAGCAGAGCCCTCCTCAGCCTTTGCAAGCCCCCAGAATTCAAACACAGCCAAAAATGCTCTGCCTGTGGGAATCCTCCCTGCTTCCCTCAGGATCAATGTTTGCCACAGGGACCCCTCACAGCCAACACTGGGGCACTTTCCTCCAGTAAAGTTGCAGTTTTTTTCTGTGCAGCTCCATAAGATAAGCATGGCAAACATGAAAATCTCATGGAAGGATGCTGAGTATTAATGCTGAAGTAGCAAAAATTATACAGAGGCATAAACTGATGAAGACTTTTTAACCTCTTCCAAGTCTGAGTGATCCAAGCTGCAACTCTGTAATCAGTTTAAGGCCACAATTATGTTTTGTGAAATTAACATTTTTTAAGACTAGACTTGGACCTTATAAACTTATTTTTTTCCTGAAAAAGCTTACTTAATAGGAAAATATCATTTAAACAGATTTAAAAAAAAATAAAAAGAAAAAAAGAAGAGAGAAATGGGCAGGAAATCCAAAGGAGAGTTTGATGAACACAACATGCCCATGAAGCAGAAATAAAATATATTTTAGATTTTATTCTAATTCCAAAACCAAAAAAAAATAATCTTAGGTGTGACTCCAAACATTTGTTCTGGAGATAGCTTCATTGATGGATTTGTTTGGCATCCATTGAATTATCTCATGTTTTCAGTGGGACCAGGGGCATTGTGTGATGAAGAAATTCAATTAAGTAGGACTGTGGGACACCATCATCTTCTCAGTTAAAATTACATAATTCCCATTTATTTTCATATCATGGGTAGGATGGTGAGGATAAAATTGTATGTATATTTAGAAATTATAAAACACACAAAAATATCTCTGTCCTATTAGCATGTAGCCAAATGTTATAGTGCATCATTTTACTGAAATGAAATAAATAGCAAATACACTGACAGTAGATGGGTCCCTAATATCTGGTGCATGAAGATATAACATGTGACTCAAAATTCTCTGGACTATTATTCCTCTGGAGCAAGGAAAGTATGCACCCTATTGCTAAAATTTCTGAGGTGACCTTGTCTTAAATATTTTAAATATATAGGCACATATGGACTGCTAATTAAGGAAGGAACCAAGAGGACCTACCCTGTAGCCAACATCTTCTGTGACAACTGCTGTGTCAACCATGCAGCCTGCTTGCCACAAGGTCTCTTTAATGCTGCAGCCATAGAGAAACACATTCTTTTTCTGGGAGTGCCCATGGTAGTCACAGAAGACCTAGAGAGAGGAAAAAATAAGGCAAAATGCTGAACATTGGAAAGGTTCTTGGTTCTTCGTAATATCCACTACTAGACTATGGCAGGGAGGTGTTAATGGTTTTTTTTAAAGTCTCTTCAGAGTAGCTTAGACTCTGGGCCATGCCTTTGACCTGTGTCAGACTTCATTAGTCACTTGTATCTTGCTTTATTTATTTGATCTGACATGATCTCAGGGGTCCAGAGTCAAGCCTCGTGCACTCCTGTCTGCAGCAGAAATAAACATGACACCTGTGCAAGAATCCATGGCAACTCAGGAACCTAAGGGTTCATGAGAACTCCTGATACCACAACGGAGCAATTTGTCAGGCTCTTTCTACTTCTGAACTCCTAAACTCCAGCTTTATCCTCATGATACTTGAAATCTATGCCTTCCCAAGTGATTAATCATTGCTTTGTCTTCTTTAAATTAAAAACCCATGCTACATAATTTTCAGGAAAATATAATTGTGCAATTGTATTGCCAGACCTTTGCATGAATTCCTGCAAGTCAAGCACAGAAAATGACCCATATTCAAGGCAAATAATCTCATTCCACACTAATTTATCTGTCTATCCAATCCATCTCTCATGTCAGCTGTCATATAAATGAGGCACAAGGCATATTCCCATTTTGGCGGAAGTTTTGATTGCCCTTATAGGCAGATATTGATTCCCATGGAAATGAAAATCACAATTTAATGACCCGAGAGGTAAATATTGACCCAGGCCTTAAAGAATAATCAATCTCAGTGCCCTCTGAGATATGAAGTCAATGTACACATGGCTGTTACATATATTCTCCATGTCTTAATCAGGAATATTCAGAAATCTGTCAATGAAAATATAAGAATCTCTAAAGAGAAGGAATTATTTCATTTGAAACCAACAGCATTCACTGCAGAGTAGAAAGGAGCTTCAAGATTTCACTGAAACTGTTTTCCAGGACTTATGTTGGAGACAAACAAATGTGTGTAGGAAGGTAGAGAAAAATTATGGACCCACATAGAGATGGGGGAGAAATATGGGGTGCAAAAAACAGAATGGTTTAGTTGGAAAATATCTCTAAAATCATCAGGTCAAATCATTAACCCAGCACTGCCAAATCCACCACTAAACCCCATCCCCAAGTGCCACAACTGCACATCTATTTAATACCTCCAGGATGCTGACTCCACCCCTGCTCTGGGCAGCCTTTTCCAATGCTTGATAACCCTTCAGAGAAGGAATTTCTTTCTCATTTCCAACCTAAACCTCCCCTGGCACAACTTGAGGCCATTTCCTCTTGTCCTATCAGCTATCTCTTGGGAGGAGAGACTGACATGCACTCACTGTCAGCCTGTCCAGGTCCTCTGCAGAGCCTTCCCACCCTCCAGCACATCAACACTCCCACCCATATTCCTAACTAAATACATACACAAGAGGGGAGAAACAGATGGAGAACATGAGCTTCTTCTACCAACTGTTAGGGCAAGACTTACCCTCGTTTGCTTATTTACCAGCTCCACAGTAACTAAGTTTAGCTGCAGCACGTCAGGGAGTTTATTTATCTGGGAATTGAGCATGTACATTCTTTCAGCTCCTCTGACACTGGAGGGGCTGAAGCACACGTAATAACCACTCAGATGGACAATTATACACATCCCATAAACTTACATGCTGCTGCTTCCTTTGGTTTCTGTCCTGTCAACTTCCCTTCCCACACCACCATCACCTCCAGATCTTTTTGTGTGGCTGAGGGCCTGCAGGTTCCACACCTGGAGCATGAGAACAGCCACCTACCCAGCAGCAGCTCTGATCCACACACAATTATCCTGGAATGTCTTCTTCCAAAGAGCTGCATTTATTAATTCTCATAATGACACATATTTTTCCAGCTAGTGTTTCATCTAAGCTACCAGCAATACACAGTCACAGCTTAGGTTAACCACAGTTACCACCTAGAATGTATTTCTATGAATATCAAAGAGAATTTTACAGCTTTTGTCTGATTTCAAGGCAGAAAAGTCAGCTCAATTGGGTATCAATTACCTGCCAATTTACAGAATTACAACACACAAAAGACAATATATTATCTGCCTAAAATATTATTTATCAGAAACCACGCAGGGATGATCAGAGAGTGGGGCTGCCTGATATGTAGCAGGTCTATAATTCTGCACCTCAAGAAGCCTGCAGACAGGTTCTTAGTGACAGAGCTGGATTGAGACTTCTTTACTGGTAAAAGATTACTAAAGCCAGGTTCTGTAATATGGCAGCTGGTTCAGGCCATGGAATCTTTCACTGAGTGTCACCAGCTTCCACAGGAGAAGTGTCAGTGCCACTGAAAACACTGACAATACTTGCATAGCACTACATTTTAATTAATTTGACTGGATACTGCAGTCACTCCCAATGTTTATACTCAATTATTCTCTACAGCACATCCTTCTGCCTGATTTTCACACCACAGGGTAGCTTATGTCTCACCATTCAGCCAAGGCTAAGATATTTTGGAGTCTGAGCACCCAACACTGAATTCTTCCTGGGATATGTCTGGGCAAGCACTGAGCAGACTTGGCACCTCCCAGTGCTTTTTCTTCAGCCTGTCCTTCCATATGGCTGGGACACTGAGACACACAAACCAGTCAGACTCCCAAGCTTGCACTCACTGGGATATGACTCAAAGACATGCACAATTTTTTAATCTATTTGAAGTTATTTGCCAGCACTGATCATCCTAAAGGTAAGGACTGCCTTCTAGCTCAAAAACAACTCTCCTTATGAGTCACAGAACCAGGTACCTTTTAAAATAAAAGAAAAGCAATATCTAAGTGGAAAGCAAGAAAAGCTGTTGGAAAGCTGAACTTTTTGAAATTACTTCTCTTTTTTGTGTCAAGTCTCTTTCTTAATAACATTGTGACAGGACATTAAATGCCAGTTTTGAGATAGACATGCTTAGAGGTTTTTTCCTCTCAATGAGTACATTATTGCGGGCTGTGCTTTTTTCCAAGCTTCATATAATGACTTTGAGAGGCAGCAAACTCTGCTCAGAGCCTTCTGGTCCACTGGAAGTTCCTTTCCCCTTTTAGAGCATCCTGCTCTTCAGTAGAAATAAGACTCTCTGCAATGTCCCAGTGCACTCAGTCTCTTGGTCTCATTAGGGTTCCCACAGGCAACAAGGTAAGTAAAAAAACTCAATTTAACAGGCTGTTTTTTGTAACTAAAGAATTAAAGTGGCCTTGGTTTGAAGGGCTGCTAAAATTCTTTGCTTTTCTCCTTCAAGCAGCTTTTTTTTTGCTTTGAAGAAACTGCTTGCACATCCCTAGGTTAAATTAAACCAAATCAGCTCACAGAAATGATTTGGCTATCAGTGAACTTGGCTCCATGGGATCTTATAGGTTAAAAGAAAACCCAATAAAAACAAACAAAGAAACCCCAACCCCAAACTCTCTTCTGAAGGAGGGAAAACGCATTTTTGAGGATGTATAAACTAAAATCAATGTGTTCTTCAAAGGCAAAAAAAAATCAGTTTATGAAGTCTGACATGCAGTCTGTGAGGGAGATGGTAGGATCAATGGTCTCCCTTCACTCAACGACGATGAAAACTTGTACTGAGTATTCAACTTCATGCACCTGATTTTGACAAGGAGGGTCATGTACTAAAAGAGGCCAGACAGCAAATTACAGGGTAAAACAAGACTCATCCTANATTACAGGGTAAAACAAGACTCATCCTACACTGCTCTGAACCAAAGGAAAATGTTGGTGACTCAGTTTGCAACTCTGAGTTTCAACAATACTCCTCAGCCTACAGAGATAAATTTCAGGGCTGTCAGCTTAGACAAAAACTAAATCATGCAAGAATTCTCATAGAGAAGCCCACAGACATTTTCACCTCGTTTGGGGCTTTTTTCAGCAAACCCAGAGGGACTCTGGTGCACTTGAACATTTCCCGCGTGGCTGTAGCTATCACCAACAAACCTGCCAGCCCCTGTATCCACATCTGTTTGTCAGCATTTGAATCCCTTGAGGTTTTCCTCCTGGGGACTCAAATAGTCCTGGGGACTATTTTTTCCTTCTGCTGGGCAACTGAGCAGATGGGATGGCTTCCAGACCCATCTCATGAATTTCTGGTAGCCCCCAAACCCAGTCCTTTCCCCATTAACAAAGCAGCAAGGAGGCTCACACACTTTGAGGGCTGCTTCCTATATTTTTGTGATTGCATGGGGTTTAGCACAGTCCATTTAGACCAAACCTTTTTGGAATTTCTCCTAATGCTTCAATGGAGATAGTATTAACTTACTCATAATATTTAGCTTAGTTGGAGTACGTTGAGGATATAAAGCGCTTTCAGAAATTAATTTTCTCATTTTTATTCCAGGTATATAGAGATTCTGAAATTTGGAGTTGCTTGTTAGAAGATTCAAGAAGTGATAAATATTCAAGACTTTCAAAACAATTCC